>PXOB01000179.1:15809-173493 GCA_003012115.1 Trichothecium sympodiale
TACTCCGTACGGAGTACGTACATGTTATTAGATCAGAGGAACCAGGGAGGGGGGGACCTACCATTGGTGCAAACCTCTCCCCTCTCGCTTACAGCTTCTACGGGACAACAACCACGTACAAGTACGCAATTCGTCTCGAAACGTGGCATGCTCGTGTCATATCCAACAACCACTGCTACCTACTTCGCTGCCCGACTGTTAGCTATGAAACTACTATTACGTTTCGTGGCAAAACAAGTCTACGCCTCAACCGACTTCCTGCAGGTGACCGTTTTTCCCTCAGCTACCCTAGTAGGGTAGATAGTCTGAGACAAGTTCATGCGGGCGCGTAGTCGCCGGAGTTGTGGTCCCGCGCTACTACGTACTCCGTTTATTGTATACAAGTACATGCAAGGCCAGCTGTTCGTTCGTGTTTGGAGCCTTCGCGGTCGTTGAGAGAGGGGGGGGGCTGAGGATGAAGCTATCGTGAGCGCGATGGGTCCCCAAGGCCAACCCCAGCTTGGGTGTTGCAGACCGCTTCTTTACAAACTCGGCATCTCTCTTTTAGGGCGGCTCCTCGTGCATCTGCGGCACAGGCGCGTGTCATTGTATGTTTCGTCTGCCGTATGCAGTAAGTTTTCTGCAGAAGTTGCAGTCATTTTTTGGGCCTCAAGGAGTTTCGTGCATACTCGGTGCAGCACTTGTTACTTTGCTGCCTTGCCAGCCATCAGAGGCTGTATGCTGTATGCTGCAAGGGGACCGCGCCAGAGTTGATGAGTAAATCCGTCTCACCGTCAACTTATAGTATGAAGCCGTGTCCATCTCGCTCGTCAACAAGATTTGTTAGGAAAGGGTTTAGGTTGCCTGGTCGTAAGTGCTTGGCTGGTCTGCAAACTACGACACACACACACACACACACACACACACAAGCAAGCGCACCAACCGCCCGCCATGCTTTCGCAGATCATGCTCTCTCTACCGAGTACGTATTCTCAGCACTCGGTAACTATAGGTGCTCTCTCCTTCACTACGGAGTATTGACTGATGAATCTGCTAGTAATACTACCCTTAACCCCCCGACGGGGACGGGACCCCTTGACTATCACCCAGGCGGTGATCTGCCCCTCGTGATCAGCAGGCGTGTGCCAAGATGGTCATCTCGCCTACCTGGTCTCGCGTCACTCAAAGGCCATTTCGGGGGCAATGCGCATGAACTTTCTTCACTCTGCCGTAACTACGGAGTAGAGAAGAAAGACACATTCGAGATATTCAACCAACCGAAAACAGATATAATTATATGTACTGTTAGCTTACTGCCGCATCTAGGTTTTATCCATTCACCTCTCTCTCCCCCAGAGCCCTTTTCGATGCAGCGCAATGACTCAGGCTGGAAAAAAAGTCTTTGGGCTGCGAGCGAACTGAAGGTGCCAGAGAGCCAGCCCTTTTCTCCTCTCTCTTTAACCCCCCAGCCTCTCATAGCGCGACAAGTCAACAACCAAAGATTGGCGGTCGACGTGCCGAACATTGAGGTGTCCGCCGTCATAGGACGCCCCTCTCTTTGTGACGACCCCCTTTTTTTTCTTTTTCTTTTTTATCGCTCTCGGCAACACATTTGGTCATCCGTGGACATGGGGACCCTTTGTTTAGTTCAACTGGTTTCTGATGGCTCTCTCGTGGGCTCTGGGCGTGCTCTTATCGATCTCGGAAAGATTTTCATGATACCAAGACGACTTGCATTGGTGGAACGAGCTATGACTGACCTACAAGTAGATTATGTATCGCTGTGTATACGGAGTAGGGTGAGTAGGGAATCGGGGCCAAGAGGAGGGGGGGTGTATGGTTTTCTAGTGGCGAGCATCTGCTGACTATGCCCCCCCGGCTTGCTGGATCGTCGTCAACATGTGGGGTGAATTGTGACTGTGTCTCAGAGCTGCTGAGACCGACGATGAGTGAGAGTACCTAAAAGTCATTGGTTATCACTCGCTGTTTGAACCCAGGCGGTCATAAGTCATAGAGCATATGGAGTAGAGACCAGAGGGATTAGACGTTGTATGACGCCGTCGGTCCGTACATGCTACGCACCGGCGTTGAGCCCTGCCTTGGCGAAGATGGCTTCACTCTTTTACAGAAGGAGGAAGAAGACACACAAAGATTATCATGGTTGCTACTACTCCGTACACTAGGGGTAGCAAGAACCACAGCTCTTCCTCTCGGTGAGCTCATGGTTTCGCGCTGAGCAATGTCCAACGGGCCGTGGTCACCAAGCGCGTATCAATGAACTGACGGCAACTACAACTACTAGCAAGGTGGTCTGTTCTCGTATGATTGCCATTGAAATGATAACCTACCTTTAAGGCTCCGCCCCGAATGTCCAGACTCTTAGCACCAACCCTCATCTAGTGCTAATTGGCCTTCCTCTCATCCGGTTCCCTGAGTTTGTTACAAGCAACAAACTATCTTCATCACCTGATCGGTATGCGCCGTCTTGTAGATATTCGTGTAATCACTATTCAGAATCTGTGTCAATACTCGCCTACGATACACTAAAGCTCATCGTGTACAATGGCTCTTCTTCTCGCGTCCTCCTCACTAGGTCCCCTTGTTATGTTTCCGAAGGTGATCCCTCAGTCTTGAGATCCGTGTTAATGACTAGGTCATCCTTTCCTCTCAGATGCATCACAATCGTCAGCCCCTCAATACCGAAATCCTCGCAGACCAAGTCTCCTCCCACTCCGACATCGACCTGTGCCGCTGACCTGACGACCGAAGCGTTCCGACGAGCACTAGCTGAGCTCTGTGACTCTACCTCAGACCTCAGTGCGTCCACCTCTGAGCTCAGGTCCATGCAACGGGCACGCCACTCACATGCGTGATCCGGAGGGAGACAGGCCTTTGGCTCGTGGAGTTCCGGAGTGTTATTGTCGTTTGCGGGAAGTTCTGTCAGTGGTTTGAGAATACTCGGTGTCAGATGTCCAGCCGTCGTCTCTGCAAATAGATTGTCGGCACTCTTGGCAGCCATTGACAGTTCCAAATCCCTTACTCTCATTCTGGATGGAGTTCTAAGAAACTCTTCCCACTCGCTGTACTCTTCACGATGCTTGGTTTCGGAAACCTCAAAGTGACTGTTGCCGCGTTCTTCATCTCGGGCTATGATACTAGGTATTTGCTGTCCATGTTCTGATGTGCTGTGCTGTGAAGAGCTTGCTTCACTTGGATCGCAGTGATAGCAGCTTGTCTGATCAGGAGCCTTCTGTGGAGTGCGAAGCCCTTTGTTAAGACTTCCGGAATGTGTCGGTGGAAGCTGGGATGGTGATTTCGGAAGTTCCTGGTCCTTCAACCGGTCCACCTTCTTCAGTTGGCTTCTCCAGCTTGGAGCTTCGTCTATCCCTGCATTTCCGTGGTAATGAGACTTGCGGGATAACGTTGGAGGCGTGATTTTCCTCAATGACTGGCGGGCCCAAGATGCAGTGTTCGACGCCTGTAGCTGTTCTTTCGATTCCTGCTTCTCCACCACCGTGAGACGTGGCCAAACTTCTGTGTTGGGCTCCGGATTCAGTTGATGTGTCTTTGTGGTGGCCGCATCTGAGTCGGACACGTCAGGAATGACGACAGACTGCTTTTTTGTCGGCTTCTCCTTTTGGGGCGAAATGGTGACCAGGGTATTGATACCATCACTGTGCTGAGGCTGATTCTATCTCTGGGCAACGGGGGTCTCAAGTGGCTTTGAACTGAGTGCTTTCACTTTAATAGGCTCCGGTATATTTACAAGTCTTTCTGGCCAACTCTGTCGGGAAGCAGGCTTGAGCTTTTCGGGTGGTTGTAGCAGTATGTCGGGGAGGTTCTTATTGGTGGAAGAAAGGCGTTTGCTCTCATACTCCTTCTTTGATTTAGACCACTTTGATTTATGCAATTCGGTTACCTCGTCGGTCTCCGTGTTGAGAGTCTTTGGGCTGATTTGCTGCCGAGTTGAAGCCTGGGGATCCCGTATCAATGGATGTATTCCTGGAACGGTCTCAGTATCCTGCTCGCCCCCTAACATATCACGCCCTAGTATATGGAGTGGGAGATGTGAAATCTTTTGTTTCTCATCGATACTCAGCTGATGCTGTTGAGTTGTCGTACCGAAGTCCATGCGCTGATCGACTGTCAAGGAGTGAAGCCGAGGGTCACTAGAATCTCTATCCACAGTCCGTAATGCCAAGGGTTCGGGCATGCATCCAGCAGATTCTTCGAGTGAACGTTCTTCTCCAATCTCCAGGCTCTTAGATCCAGCCGCTAAGTGTTCCATAATGTGCTGAGAGTAATGCAAATCCTGAGCGTGGTGATACAGTTGATCGATTTTCTGTTTCAATGGATCCCTCGTAGACATATTGTTACCATTATGAATACGACCTTTTGAATTGTTAGTGTAAGTATTGTTAGTGTAAGTATTGTTAGTGTAAGTACTAAGTTCCTCCAAGGCTCGTCGACTTGTGAAGCCCTTGCTACGTCGGTTCGAACAGGCATCGTAGCAGCTATCCTTGTCGCATGCATGATTCGATGGTGCATGCATCGGAGAGCCTATAATTCTCTGAGGAATGCAATTAGACATCCTGGAAGGGCGTTTTCCTTCAGCCTGGTCTGCCGAGGTTTCAGGTGCTGCAGCCACTGCTTTCGTCTTCCGATCTGCAAGTACAAAGGGATTGGTATTGATCAAGCTGATCTCGCTGTCAGCCCGATGCTGTACTCCAGGAGGTGATTCGTGAAGCGACTCCTCGTGAATAATCCTTTGCCGGCCAGGCTGTTCAGCTCTGGAAAGTAGGGGTCGCGGCGTCTCCATGAATCGATCCATACTGGAACCATAACCGACAGTTTCTCGGCTGCTCTTCTGTTGGGCAGTAGTGCTGAGCATATCCTGAGACTTTGCTTTGGAAAGGGCTGTGCCAATCTTCTGAGACTCGGTATTTTGAGGATAGTGGAACTCTTCCTCGTCAGTGCATTTCATACAAGATTCGTGACCACAATCAGAGCAGATCTTCTGCGAAGTGACACGCACTTTGCACGAATGGCAAAGACGATAGGTCCTGACCTCTGAAAGCTTTCGCAGTCCCCTATCACCCGAGTCCGCTTCAGAGAGCCACCCCTGAGGTCTGGCAATGCCAAACTCTTTGAACATTTGGCGTGCGTCTTCTCGGCGGCCTGTCGAGCTTACCGAGGTTGTATCGGATCCGTCGGCATGCGAGAGCTGAGCGAGTGCTGGGAGGATTTCTGCCTGAGCACCGCCTTTCGAAGGCTGCCGATGGAAGCTTCGCGATCTCTTGACAGAACGCTTCACAAGCTGCTCCCGGCTATAGCCACCGTCCCCTAGTCTCAGCCGCCCGGTTGACGCAGCAGGTCTCAGGTTTGACTCCTTCAATGGCGTGTGTTTCCTGTAGTACGTCGCTGCGGATGGAGAATACGTTTCTGGCGGCAGTAAATTTCTCCCAGTACCGTGCTCTTTGCAATATCGCTGGATATCAACGTCAGAGGGGTAGTGTGAACGTTCCTCGGGGGGATGCCCGTAGTCTCCAAGGAACGTGTTTCGAGAAGCTGGCTTGGCGAAGCTTCGGTCCATCCGTCTCCCCTATCCAAGGGATGTATTCTCACGCTCTCGCTGGGTAGTGGCGTACTGGTAGTGTTCATGCAGATAATCTACGTCGGCGCCGGATCTGAACTGACTGATGCGGGAGCTTACGAGACCGCTAGGAACTCTCTCATCTGGATCTGCAAGATGATATTTGATGGAGGCTTTGTGCTTGTTTGTAGGCCTGTTTCGGTCGAAGGATACGGGCATTACGTAAAGTAAACGAAATTGATGCTGGATATGGCGTATACTTCTGATAATGCGAGCAGTCGAGAGATTCGTCACTCTGCTTCATGTGCTCTAGGAAAGTTTAGGAGTGGTGATGTATGCTCGAGCAAACAAGCAGTTGGCCTTACCTTACTAGTACTACTGCAGTGGTAGAAGGCGAGGTGCACTCGATCGCAACTGCCTACTTGATAGTAGTAGTTCAGGAAGTAGCGAAGCTTGTTATGGTGTCAACTGACACGTGCAAAAGACAACCGCTTAGAGCAGGAGCAAACCATATCATTAAACAGAGCAGGGGGTGTCAGACACGTGCTACGGGCACAAAGAAAAAATAGTTGATTACTATCTCCCCGCAAGTCTCAACGCAAGGCGTTAACGGGAATCATACGTCCGCCATGAAGAGTGCTCGTACAGAGTAGTAGGAGGTTTTGATGTACATGGACCACGCCGCTTTCAATCATCGCCCGTTTACTTCACATAGTTCTGGAGGGTCTCGAGCACCTGAGAAGATATTAGTGACCCAGTTCGCTAGTCGTTGAAGATTAGTCCGTCAAGACATACATCGAGCTCAATCTTGGCCTCGGCAATATCTTGCTCGCTCCCACTGCCGTTGGCAACCTTTTGGGCCTCAGCGATCTGGGTTCGGATGGCGTCTGCGCTGAAGTCCTCGATGGGGTAGGCCTCGGGGGCGTTGATGCTCAGAGAAGAGTTGGGCTGAACGGTAGCAAATCCACCAGGAACTATACAATCGCCTCTCCGTTAGCATAGAGCTCATTCGTTCGCTTATGCCGTCGAGTCGAAGGATATCACGTACCGAAGAACTGCTTGGAGCCGTTCTCCTCGATAACGTCAATGATGCCAGGCTTCAGCTGCTCAATGACGGGAACGTGGTTGGCCAGAACACCCATCTCACCAGAGTCCGCAGGGATGTTGACCTGGACGACTTCCTGGGACTTGTAGATGGACTGCGGCAATTAGCTTCTTATCCCACTAATTGTTGCGCCATGATCTCTCAGCCGCTCAATTCTTTTCATGTTTCGGTAAAATCGATCGCTCGGTCATTCGCACGTTGTTTGCGTACCTGGTGGGGGAGGGAGAAGCTCAGCTTGATCTGCAACGAAAGAATTGTTAGCCAACCCGTCTTCGGATATTGCTTGGAGGGGAAAGTCTCGCCTTGTCCGAGACGGCCTCGGCGTAGGTCCTCCGCTGGACGGGAACTCGGAGAGCTGCGGGACGGGCACGGATGGCCGCGCGGGCGAAGCGGAACGAGTTCATGGTGAAGGGATGTGGCGGGTGGTTTTGAGAGGTTGATTGCTGCAATTGAAGCTCGAATTGAGGTCTCTGGCTCGAATCTTCGCTAGACGGGAATCCGCAACCCGGCTCCGGGAAAATCCGCACCCGGCAAAGTCACGTGTATATATTTACCGCCTACCCTGTTACCTCTAGAAACACTGTAAAAATCGCGACGTGGTATTATTCGTACGGTTAGTTTTAAATCTTTATACCGCAGTCTATTCATTGAGCAGGTAAAGCAAAACATATGGCTCGTTAAGTGTGGCTAATGCCGGACATAGCGGGCTGCTGTAGCCAGCGTTGACCACCTACGGGATGAAAAACGCATATGAGAGCAATGCCAAAGGCGTGCACATAGAACTACCTCACGGCGGACAGCGAACTCCAACTATAGAAGAGTTATGTTCGCTATCTGGCCTGCAAGGTAAAGTTCTCGATTTTTTCACATTAATCATCGGTAACACAGAGAATCGGCGGGATAAGAAGCCGAGGAGTCATTGAGACTTTCTTGGAGCCAAAGCGATTACCTGCTTCTACTGACACATCTTTCGATGTGGCCTTTCAGTATTTGGAGATACCGCAGCCCCGGCAAGACTCGTAAACGACCCCGACATCGCCACCCAGCCGGGGAACTTGGGCATCAAAGATCATCCCAGCCCCCGCAGGCGCGTGCGCTGACGTTGATAGGACGAACGTCTGCCAGAAAACGGGTGGTTGCCAACCAACCCGTGAGTCCGTATACGCCTGTGGTCGCCAAGTCGTTTCCGCGTCGACGATCAATGCTGAGTAGCTGGGCCAACCCGCGAACTTGGCAGCGGCAGAGCTTGGGAACCGCTAGCTGAGCTTTCCAAAAGCGGCAGTGAGACGACGAACGTCGCTGCCCATGTCCAGTGTATGTACGAAGGGTAGTGGTGGGAGGGAGGGAGGGATGCCCACCGGCTGCTACTTGTACGTTGACTATCTCGACGGCCTACTGTACCCTAGACACGTGTATGTACATGTCTGCATGTGTGATTTGCCGCCGCCCTTAGGCGCCTGTCAGAACGGACTGTTGACACCCTTTTGCAAGAATTCGCATCTTTCGCATTATGCACGGAACGGATGTGTGCCTGTAAGAACTTGACAAATCGCATCACCGATGGGATTTCAGTAAGAATAGCGGGCGCTTCTGAATCGTTCTTTCTCCCCCCCTCTCAGCGCCCGGTTGCCGTTGTCCTTCGCAAGAGAGTTTGACTGGCTGGTGGTCTCGCCAACAAGCGGTGACCAAAAAAATGGTTACCGACAAGGCTGAGTATTTTTCCATGCATGTCTCATCGAGCGGAAAATTTAAATTTGCAGCGGCCCGGGTGCTGCCTTCCCACAATAACAAGCGTGTGCAAAAGTATACAGTGTCACTACACTGTCACAAGGTTTGGCTGGCTACTAAGGTAGTATCGAGGAAGCACGGCTTTTTTTCACATCGTGGAACCTCTCTCAAAGAATCCAGGCTTGTGGAACTTTCCAATGAAAATATCAAAAAAGTGTTTTATTGAATCGTGGGCCTCCTTTGACGAGCTAGACTTTGTAGTCGAACCGAGTTTCTGAGCGATCGAATACGTGTTGTAAGCACTTATATGTAAATGGACATATGTATATGTACGGAGTACATACATCCATGAACGGACCATGCAAGCTTTGTCTCATTGATATCTGAGTTGCGACTATCAATGTCTGGGATCAATCTGACAACCTTGCATCCCCCATATTTAGAACATCGCCTGCAAGGGATGTTGGTTGAGATTCGAAAAGATAAGATTCAATCAAAGGCTTGCTGTTGCACTGCATGTGCAGCATTGATTTAGCGGTCTAATGAAACCTTTTTTTCTTGTCTTATCGAGCTGGTCTAGACCAGCCAAACTTCATGTGCATGCTAAGGAGGTATCGAGTCCGTAAGCGCGAGTTATTGGTAGAGCGTTCTGTCGGTGACAAACCTGGCTAGCAAAGCCAATGCGATTCGCAGAAAAGTCATCATTTCTTTAAGCAGAAACATATGCTTCATGGTAATTCTCGGACATGGGGGATCTTGGGGGACTGGGGGTACCAGCGCCCGGGTTGCGGGGTGAAGGTGGCGAAGAATACGAGTTGGTTGATCAACACTACTACCTCTTATCTGAAACCCGTCAAGAGTTGGGCTCGTGGAACACAACATCTGTGAAAGGAAGCCGTGTTGCGGCAGACCACATGCGTGCATTGGTGTCCTCGGCTCTGCAATAGTACGTGCGGGGTTTGAAGGGCAAGATGGGTGGGCAGCATCGTGGGGTATATGCGCAACTTGATGCATGATATTACTAGGAGTAGCGGGTTTGATGAGGGGAGCTGACGACATTTGGCCGTTTCTCATATGTCGTGGCCAGGCGAATGCTAGCTTACTGAGCCAAGCCATCGCATCGTTCATGGCGTGACAATCTTTGAGCAATTTGTGGGTGATGAAAGGTTGTGCCATAGGCATCACCAGACATTTCCATCGAATCTATATGCTTTGTCTAATGGTTGTTGGGTAAACCTCAACACTGCTCCTCAACGCTAAAGCATTCTGGATCTCTAGACAGTTGTCATAATACCTTGTCCCCTCTTGCAGCTCCTCTGGGGCCTTGAGATGCACGATTGGCAAACCATCTTAGCCAGCACCCCGCGTATGCACGAGGTGCGTAAAGCTCGGTGCAACGCAACCAAACCTATCATCGTAAATATCAAGGCTGTAACAACCGGGTCCCAGGGTGGAGAATAGCGTCACGATACTACCCTACCATTCAAGCTGACAGACATCTGACCCTCCATTACAACAAGATTGTCGTCATGGTGGTGTGTTATCTCATGAACGCTGTGCTGGTGGCATGGGGCTAAAAAAAAAAACCTGTGACAGATTTACCTGTGAGCAAGCCTCCTCCTCGTTCCATGACCACCAGCCTGGCCAGGATCAGACAAGCGATGTCCGAACCAGAAGAAAAATTTGAGTGGTAGCGTCCATGGTGACATGAGCAAGGCCTCCTGGCAGCGCGCCGACCACATGGTGCAATGACGGAATCGCTGCAAGTTAGCTGTCGGGATATCCCTCATAGTGTCCACTGTCGACCGCTCCCCTCAAGAGGAAAAGCGCACTGTAAGAAGTCGCGGGACGAGACCGAAATTGCGAGTAAAATTTTAGAAAATTTTAACCTTCTCCTGAGATTCCATGGAACGGAAAATGATTCAAAGCAAAGACCATTGCTGAGAATAGAAAATGCAAGCTGGAACAATGCCAATTGGCTCGCCTCATTTGTTTTCCAAGACAAGAATCGAAGGTCACAGGCAGAAATCCAGGGTCATGGCCAGCAGAGGGTCTGTGTCGACATGTCTCATGCACGTTGATCGGCCGGGACGGCTGGTCCGTCGATGGCCAATTTAGGGTCCGAAGCTCTGGCTGCTACGCTGCAGTTGTGCGGGTACTCCGTATTGTACTTGGCTACTTGGTTCAAGGAGAGTGAGTGCCTCTGGGCTTTCAAGAAGTCACAAACCGACAACAAAGCAGTGGTGGAACGGCATAGAGTTTCGGCAGATCCGGATCCAGTCGATACCACACGTGTTTGCTCTTTGTTGCTGTCGTGATACATACAACCTTCACCGGGTTGGGCTCTGTTGTGTTTCAGGACTGAGCGGCGAGGGCTTCAATTAATGTCTGCAAGAACACGAAGAGTACGGAGTAGTACCTCTACTCCGTAGAGCCAAGGACATACAAGTAATTCCGTACATCATGCTGCTACCAAGTCCGAGGGTCTGCGATGGTGCTAGGACTAGGGTGGCGGGCAGGGCAGGGCAGGGCAGGGCAGTTTGCGAGGCTGCTGCAAGTCAATGAGAGAGAGAGCCTTTTGCGGTCTAATACAGTGTACAGCACTGTGCGTAGTTCCTTCGGTCGCCATCGGGATCTTTGAATTTTGGTCGAGAGCCCCGGAAAAGGAAGCGCGCGTCAACCCATGATATATCCATATGTGTACAAGTAAGCCAACACTGCGAGGCCCCCTAACATCTCTTACATGTGTACTCTGTACTCCGTACTTGCTCTGAACCGCACAGTGCGCACAGTCAGAGCCAAGCAACTTCAATGATCCGTGGGCAGGTGCAAGCCTCCACGAAAATGCAAAGCAAGTGCAGAAAGTAGAGCAGGTACAACCAATAAGAAGCAGGCGAAAGTAAAAAAAAAAAAATCATGCGGGAAAGAGACTTGCGTACGACCGACTCAGGAGTAACCGCCCCGCTGCGCTACAACAAATTCGAGGCAGCTTGCTTGCTGGCTTGCTTGCTTGGTGGGTTCCACTGGGTTACTTCCCCTCGAGCGACGCAGCCGCCAAATAAATTTTCTGCCCCCAAGGGACCAAGGATCCCCCCCCCAACTGGCAACAACACAGGGCGCATGGCTCGGTTGTTCGCACTGCATCCACCCATCCCACCACACCCGCAACTGGACACCCGCAACTGGACACCCGCTTTTCTTGTTGCTCTTCTCCCTCGGCGGTTTCGTTTCCTCCCAATGTACTCCGTACTCCGTGCTCCGTACGTACGGAGTACAGCTACGGAGCGTTGCAGCGCGCCAAGCAAACAAGCGGCCTCCTGTCTTGTCGGAGCACCGTCCGCCTCGTCACCCTGCCTTTGAGTGAGAAGAGGGAGGTGGGTTGTGACAAAGTGGACACTTTTCCCCCAGTGCCAGCGCCATTCGCGGACGGTGGTAGCCAACAAATCGGGGGCAGTTTGTCAATCGCCATTTGTCTACTTTTCTGGTGCTGCTTTGAAGTCTCTTATTATGACCCTCATAGTAGTAGTTTCACAGTGTCCACTGGCCTCCTCTCCTCCCAGCCAAGGACGGACGCCCTTTGACCGTATATCAGCGTTGTCCCTCTCTCACCAAGAATATCCCTCGCCCTTCTGGTACGCTTTCAATCTGTGCGTGTTCTCCCTTCACAACCCTTTTTTATCCTTGATTCTATGATTGAGGACTATTTTTACCCTTCATCACTATTGTTATTTATTACGCTTTATACTATTTACCACACCTTTGACCTTCAAAATAGCTGGTGGCCGAATTTGGTCTGGACTTGGGCGTTTCTCCTCGACTTGGCTCGCGTCGGCAAACCAAGGCAAAATAGAACTTTATTACGGAGCAAGAAAAACTTTGTTTGACATTGCCGACTCGGTCAGCCTTTGTCACTTCAGACATTTTCGCGTTTCTTAAATTCCTCGCCTCGCCACGCCACTGCCAACCCACCACGTTCCGCTCTTGTTTCTTCCTCCCTTGTCTGCCTCACAACTTGTTTGGTTGACTGAACGTCATCCGTTCCGGTGCTGCTAGCGCTGCCAAGCACCTCATTCACAGCCACCGCCCGGTCTGAGCAACGCAACACGCAACTCGCCGCGACGACGAGACAAGACAAAGCTACCCAACTAGTTGGACGGATCAACAGGGTCTTTTTTTTATTTTATTTTATTCTTATTTTATTTTTATTCCTCGATCGTCATACCGGTGGTTTGGTCCCGATTAGGCTGAGACCTCGATATCACCTTATTTTCAACCACGTCCCCTTCGGCAAATCACTGCTATTAAACACGTGCATATTTGCGACAATGATGGTCTCTCAGTTATAGCCACACGGTCCTGCTTGGACAACTTCGCTCGCGAACCGAGTCTAGTCGAGACGGCATCGCCAGAACTCTGACACGAACCATTTCAGATATTCCAGATTACAACACAACACTTTTTAACAACTTCTATACTTTCTCAAAGGATTCTTCCACAAACGTACCTAATCATATAACTCATCTCATTGTTCATACTCAAAATGACAATAAACACCACCGCAGCATGGCAGACCCCTACCTGGTCTGCCAGCACCTCAGAAGGGAATGAGGAAGTCGACGAACCTCCCGAACCGCGAAGTGAGAGCTCAAGCCCTCGACGTTTCCGCAAGACTCCCATCCAGCCTCCAAGTGAGGCCACTTCCCTTCTCACCAAAGCCATCATGAGTGGTCCTGATCAGGACACACACCATCATCGCAGCCCAAACATTGGCTTTGCTCCTAGGCGACGGTCTATGGCGAGCAATATCAGCATCGCTTCTACTGCTGATCTTACCAGCGATACGGGCCTGACGAGCCCGGCGCGCTCCAACACACCCAGCCCGCCTATTCCCGAGACTATGGTTTCGCGACTTGCTCCCCCCAAGATGGAGCCCAAGGCTGGCCAGCTTCTCAATGGTGCCGCCATTCATTCCCAGACACAGGGGTTGCGTCCTGAGTCCGCAGCTCGCAAGCGCTCTATCCAGTTCGCCTGCACCAGCAAGCCTCTGAACCAAGACAGTTCTCGTCCGGCCCCAGCCAAGGCACCTTCTGCTCAAGAGGCACCTCGTCGACCTTGCATCAAGTTTGCCTGCCCGTCTCAGCCTGCATCTACGCAGAATACCCCTCCCATGCAGGCGGCCAAGTCTCCAGAGCCCCAGACTGTACTCGAGTCTCCTTCCACGCCTAAGAAAATCCCGGTTCCCGCCAATGAGGCTTCTGCGACGCCACGCCAGCAGGGTCGCAAACAATCCGTCAAATCCAGCAGCCGCCCCAAGTTTCTGCGTGCCAACTCCACGGATCTAGGTACTGACGGTTCGCAATTTCATGAATTTGCTAGTGCCAACATGCGCGAACATGACTGGATTCGACAAGAAGCTGGTGCTTCCAAGAGGAAGCTAACCGTCGATGATTTGCTTGTCAAGGAGAATCGCATCAGACGCCTGGCTATGGAAGCGGAAGAAGAAGCCAAACTTGAAGAAGACGAAGATGACGAAGCTGTTATTGATGATGATGATGATGAGGAGGAGGATGATGAGGCCGATAATGACCAGGACGATGAAGACAATGAGGACGAAGAAGCTAGTGAAGAAGATGATGACGATGACGACTACGACGACTCGGATGGTTATCACACCGACGAGGAAACAGGCTTTGCAGAGTCCGATGATTCCGATATCGAAGAAGGCGACGATAACATGGTCATGTGGACTCTCAGCAATAAGAGTCCCTCTACTCTTCCTTGCATCCGTACCCCGACACTCATGCGCCGTCCCCCAATGCACGAGCAGCAATCCGATTCCTCTGCCACTTCGCATACCAGCGCACGCCGCATCAAACAGCGACGTGTAAAGCCTCAGTCCGAGCCGACGGATCTGCCTGACAGCACCGACTTTGTGTGTGGTACCTTGGATGAAGATCGTCCTCTGGAAGATGCCTATCTTGAGTCTTTGGCAGCCCGCAGAAAGGACAAGCTTCGTGTTATCCCTCAGGATATTGACCCAAGCTTTCCTACATCGGAGCCCGAGAATGAGGATGATGAGGATATGTTTAATCCTGTTCATCACTCTAGTGATGATGAGAACACATGGATGCCAGCCAAGATGGACGACCTGCACCATGGCCAGGATCGGGGCCGGGGCAAGCGGAAGAGCGCACAGAGCTCACCTCGCCGTCTCCATTCCCCTCCCCCTCGGCAACGTCTTGCATCACCTCCCCCAAAGCCTCGGTGTCGATCGCCTAAGCCTTTGTTCAACCGGCAGTCTCCTCGACGCGCGGGGTCGCCGGCCCCCCGTAAGGGCTTGAAGGGCTTGACTACCCCTCTTGGCTCTCCTCGCAATGGAAATAATGTCACTTTCAACCTAGCTGCCCGGCCTGGCGTTAATGCCACAAAGTCGCTACCCCGACCTGGTGCTGCGTTTTTCCTCAAACAACATCGCCTTCCCAAACTGCAGCAGGAAGATGATGTTCATGTCCGAGGCGCCATTGACATTGTCAAGGGTCTCGAGAGGAAGCGACAACGTCGCAAGGAGAAATTCCATCAGAAGTACTGCAATCGCGCCAGACGCGGCCAAATTCCTGAGCGCAAAGCCCAGCCTCCCGGGCGTGGTGCTGAGCGCATGAAGGAACTTGGTCTGCTCATGGCAGGGAAGAAGGACCAGGGCAACTATGTGCTTTCGGTTTAAAAAAAATATTCATCCAAACTTTTCTTTTTTCAAGAATTATGACCATGACACGACAGCAGCTTTGGCGCATGGACTTTTTACTGCATTTATTCGGCTTTGCATGGTATGGCGCAGAGCATCCAGTATTTTTATCTTATTTTATTGTCATCTTCATTGGGGCTTTGGCCTGATGAGCCTCCTTCACCTGTATATACTTTTTATTGACGGAGGACCCCAGAACTGTGTCTATATGGGTGGAACAGGCCCCTTTTTTTCAACACAACAGTTGCTATCAATCGTTTTTCTTGCAAGCATTCACTTTCATGCACTCGTTGGATACCCAATAGAGCAGCGGGATGGCGTTCGCTTAAAGAAGGCGCTTTTCGAGGTAGATACAAACAAAGTTTTTACCCAGCCTCAAACAATATGTGCCACTCATTCCTGTGATGTTGCACTTTGATCATTAATTATTGACTTGGACATAGCATTGGACCTATAAGCATGCACATATTATATTGACAGCCAAATACGGCCGGTATGAACTTGCCCCCGAAGAAACTTTGCTAGTGTACAAGTGCATCATTGGTCGACTACCCTACAGTAATTGTAGTCTTCAAAAACTACTAATCCTAAAAGTCGCTGCGAGGAAAAAGGGCCCGAATTCGTAATAATGAACAATTATGCAGGGTGATTGAATGCGCATAGAGAAACAATATCTAATAGTTGCATCATGTTCGCAAGGTTAAGCGGTTGCATCCGTGGTTGAGCGTGCCTTTTTTTCATGCCTAAGATTTCAGGCACCAACAAGGCAAAGAAAGACGCTTCGGAGTTCCTGCCAGGTTTCGCCGTAGGCTGCCTGCCCATCATCCCACCTGCTATACTACCTTACGACGGTGAACAATACCCATACATTCCCACGTCATCACAAGAACATTTTTCGAACACCCACCGAACTACAGCCATTGCCAATCATGTGGATTATCAACTGGTGTACGTCCTTTTTCGATACTGGGCTGGGGCTTTGGCCGTACTGACACGTGCTAGTCTACGACGTGCTCTCCTCCTTGGGGTTGCTAAACAAGCATGCCAAACTACTTTTCCTCGGCCTCGATAATGCGGGAAAGACGACGCTTCTACACATGCTAAAGGTGGGCAGGGCCATGATAAGGGACTATACGCATGTTGAAGATGGTGCTGACTGGAAGTGAATAGAACGATCGTGTCGCTATCCTTCAGCCCACCCTCCACCCTAGTAAGACCGCATCTGGACACTGCTGGCAACACATAGCTTACACTATATAGCTTCGGAGGAACTTGCGATCGGAAACGTTCGCTTCACCACATTCGATCTCGGTGGTCATCAGCAAGGTTGGTTTCTTCCATCATTGGCGCGCTTATCTTGCCACGGTACTGACACACGCCTAGCCCGCCGAATCTGGAGGGATTACTTCCCCGAGGTCAACGGCGTTGTCTTCCTCGTCGATGCCAAAGACCACGAGCGCTTCGCCGAAGCCAAGGCTGAGCTCGATGCTCTGCTCTCGATGGAAGAGCTTTCCAAGGTCCCCTTCGTCATCCTCGGTAACAAGATCGACCATCCCGATGCCGTCTCCGAAGACGAGCTGCGCCACCAGCTGGGCATGTACCAGACGACCGGTAAGGGCAAGGTTCAACTCGAGGGCATTCGCCCCATCGAGATGTTCATGTGCTCGGTCGTCATGCGTCAAGGTTACGGCGAGGGCATAAGGTGGCTGTCACAGTACGTATAGATGGAGTAAAGTCGAGAAAGAATGGCCAGTATTAGATCTTAATGTCAACGACTATGATGGGCAAAGATGGAAACCGCTGCAAAGACAGGCAGGTACGCGGTTGGTAGTGAGTACTCGGATAGTTCAGCATTCTCTTTAGGCGAAAACTGTTGCTTTGATACTATGCAGCGCCCTGTTCCTTTTTCTACTCTCCTTTTATCATTTGTAGGTGATTTCTGGTGCAACTGTGGCGATTTCTTTGAGCATTTGTCGTAATACATTGCTCGCGACCGAGCTCAGCCATTGCTGTGGCTTTAGCGATCCGTGACTGGCGTCCGAGGCCTTGGCCCACCCACGCTTCCCCAACACATGCGACGTCATCCCCATTAATTCTTGCGCTGGGCGTCCCTGTGCGCAATTGCAATTCCATCTCTGTCAACCTTTCTGTAAAGTAAACCTTTTTCATCCTGCATGTTTAGCGTAAAATAAGCAAGTATGTCCGAGAAGCGTGTGCGCTTCTCACAACAGAACACCTACTATGGGTTTCCAGAGGAAGCCTTCGATACGTCGGTCCTGCCAGATGTCGATACCACCTTCATCGACCCCGAGGATTTGCGCGCCTTTGAGCGTGCACTGCATGCCCCCGATCCTGTGCAAAGCCCGGTCGCGGAGGAGAATATTACATCTTTGAGGAGGAGCAGCTCGATCGATATCACAAAGCGCGGTAGTTCCCATGCGGCTGACGAAGATGCGCTGGGAATAGCGCCAGCTACAGGCGCGACCGGCGGAGACGTACAGACGCCGACGTTTATCACAGCCCAGAACGATTGGGCACCCATAAACTCGCAGATGTACAAGAACAAACGAGGGGGAAAGAAGAAAAGAAAGCGCGCGCAAAGTGCTGTCGAGGGGCTCCTTGGGACAAGGACCAAGGATGAGACGCGGGAAGGCCATCTTTATCAACTTATAAAGTGGCCATTGCTGATCTTCGTATTTGCATGGCTTGGGGGGCTGGCGATTGCCTATCTCTCGACGCGATGGTACATCTACGCCTACGAGCAGTTCTTCACATGGCGGGGTAAACGACAGCAGCTTCGAGCGCATATGCGACAGACGTCCAACTACCGAGACTGGGTTGCGGCGGCCAAGGAGCTGGACAAGTACCTCAAACGGCAGGCCTGGAAGGAGGAAAACGACTTTGCATACTACGATTCTCGAACGGTAAAGCGGGTATGGAATCAGATGCGGGACACACGGCATAAAGCGGAGCAGGCTGAGGGAAAAGATACGCCGGGTGAGAGCGCCAATGAGCTCAGGGCATTGGTCGAAGCCTGCATGAAGAACAACTTTGTGGGGGTGGAGAACGCAAGGCTCTACAGCCAGACATACTATGGGACGAAGAACCTGGTCCAGAATTTCGTCGATGAATGTGAGTACCACGCCGCTACTAAGACAAGTGACTGTGCTGACAAGGGCAACAGGCGAGAAGAGCTTGAAGTTCCTCCTCGAAACAAAGCAACTGAACCAAGATGAGAAGCGAAACCTTTTCAAGCATGTAAGCGCCAATTACGGACGAACGGCACTATGCCTTTCGGGAGGAGCTGCGTTTGCCTATTATCATATCGGTGTGGTCAAGGCGCTGCTGGATGCTGACCAGCTTCCGGATGTCATCACAGGGACGAGCGGCGGCGCTCTGGTGGCTGGCTTGGTCGCTACCAGAACTAACGAGGAGCTGAAGCAGCTGCTCGTACCCGCTTTGTCCGAGAAGATCAATGCTTGCCGGGAGGGTATAACCACATGGTTCCCGCGGTGGTGGAAGACAGGGGCGAGGTTCGACTCGGTCGACTGGGCGGAGCGTTGCAGCTGGTGGACTCGTGGATCAATGACTTTCAGGGAGGCATATGAGAGGACGGGCCGCATCCTGAACGTGAGCTGTGTCCCTGCCGACCCTCACTCGCCGACGATTCTCTGCAACTACCTCACAAGCCCTGACTGTGTCATTTGGTCTGCGGTTCTGGCCTCGGCTGCTGTACCTGGTATCCTCAACCCTGTTGTCCTGATGATGAAGATGCGTGATGGCACCCTTTTGCCCTACTCCTTTGGTCACAAGTGGAAGGATGGTAGCCTGCGCACAGACATCCCCATCAAGGCCCTCAACACGCACTTCAACGTCAACTTCACC
This sequence comes from Trichothecium sympodiale, assembly GCA_003012115.1. Classification (NCBI taxonomy): domain Eukaryota; kingdom Fungi; phylum Ascomycota; class Sordariomycetes; order Hypocreales; genus Trichothecium; species Trichothecium sympodiale. The sequence goes on from PXOB01000179.1 coordinate 34,842, forward strand.
ATTGTCAGTCAGGTCAATCCTCATATCAACCTGTTTTTCTTCTCGTCGCGCGGTTCTGTTGGCCATCCTGTTACACACCGCAAGGGCCGAGGCTGGCGCGGGGGATACCTGATGTCCGCTTTTGAGCATTACTTAAAACTGGACATGAACAAGTGGCTCAAGTTCATTCGACACGCCGAGTTGCTGCCTAGACCACTGGGACAGGATTGGAGCCAGCTGTGGTTGCAGCAATTCAGCGGCACCATCACCATCTGGCCGAAGACTTTACCTTCGGACTTCTTCCACATTCTGACCGATCCCGATCCCATGCGGCTTGCAAGGATGATTCATGAGGGCCAGCAAAGCGCATTCCCAAAGCTCAAGTTCATCTCTAACAGGCTCAAGCAAGAGAGGCTGATTGAGCAAGGCCGTAGGGAGACGAGGCCTTGGGTCAGGAGGGGCAGTTTGCAGACCATCATGAGTGAAGAAGATTTGAAAAGTCTCCTGGTCAACGAGGCCGGTGCTGGGGTTACTACAGAAGACGATACCGAGGTTGAGGATAGAATCGGAAGTGAGGATGGGGCAACAGCGATTGTGGAGGTGGAGGATGAGCTTAGCGAGGAGCCTAAGGAGTAGAGGGAGTAGAAAGAGTAGAAGGAGCAGAAGGAGCAGAAGGAGTAGCTCATGGATTTCGAGAACTTACATTTTTTTTCTCTTTTTTTGGAAGCATCATATAGACCAGCTCTTGTTAGAGCGTATTTAGATCAGTCACTGCTTGGTCGGCCCAAGCACCCATTCACTTTGTTCCATAGCACCTTTGCAATACATCATTAGGAAAAATTATACAACCAAGCTATAGGTAACCACCAGGCATAGCACGTAATATTTGTATCTTTAGTGTCCGTTGCTTGTAAGCTTGATATTTGCTCCTTATTCACAGCAGACATAAAGCCAAAGCACAACGGTACCTGAAATAAGAAACCAGAAAACAAAATAACATTTTTTTTTCGCTGTGTGCTTGCATGAAAAGAGTCTCTCACAATATCGGATATGGACCATTATACATGCCAAGTTGTAGGTTTCCCGACCTGCTATTTCGGGCGGCTGAGGTGCAACTAGACACGGTGGCAGGGCCTGACGTTGTTTGGTGGGGTTACGCCGCGGCGGCACTTATTAAGCAGTACCCGACCAATTACAGCCACTGCCGAGCAGCGACGCTTTGGTTCAGGACACTTTAGCATTTGGAGACTTGGTAATTGAAAGTCGAGGGCGGCCAGGCACATGCAAACTTTTGGGCTTCGCACATCACCACTTTTCACCTTTCATAGTATTCGCTCTTTCTTTACCTTTCCCCCCAAAAGAGCAAACTTTGGCATAGAATAGCGAGCACGGCTGAGCTCGCAGGACCGCCAACATGAGCTCGGAATACTCCTATGATGATCAGGTACATGCATAGTCCCCTCCTCCATGCGTTTGCTCCCACCTCATCTGGAACTACATGACATGCCGGCACTTGTCACGAACCCTAGCTCTCTAACACGTTACAACAGGGACAATTCTTCCCCTTCTTCGCTCTCACAATCTCCGGTCTGATCACACTGCCGTTGACGTATACTCTCATCCGGCCGATCAAGGAGGAAGACAAGACTGCCCCGCCGATCAAGTCCGACTATACGACGAACCACAGCGATGTCGTCAACGCCCTGCGCCAGACCCAGAAGCGCAAGCAGCGCCGCGTGAAGCGAGTGCTGGTCGTGGTTCTGGGATGGGCCATCATGGGCGCCATGGTGTACCTCATCATCGTCACTCAGCGCATCGTGCCCAAGATTTGGAACCCCTACGACATCCTAGGCATCTCAGACGTATGCAAAAACCTACACCCTTGGGATACCATGCTTCTGCGCGCAATGCTAACGTGAAAACACGGCGCAGTCAGCGACAGAGAAACAAATCAAGTCTCATTACAAGCGCCTCTCCGTCAAGTACCACCCCGACAAGGTCAAGCCCGACGCCGCCAAGAACGAAACCATTGAGTCGATGAACGACTTCTACGTTGAGCTCACCAAGGCATACCAGGCGCTTACTGACGAAGAGGTCCGCAACAACTACATCCAATACGGCCACCCTGATGGCAAGCAGAGCTTCAGCATGGGCATTGCCCTGCCCAAGCTACTGGTCTCCGACGGCAACGGCAAATACGTCGTTCTCCTCTACACAGTCCTCCTTGGCGTCATGCTGCCTTATGTGGTCGGCTCTTGGTGGTACGGGACAAAGCGCATGTCCAAGGAGGGTGTCCTGATGGAGAGTGCCAATGCGCTGTTCAAGCAGTACGACGAGAACATTGATGAGGGCGGCGTTATCGCTGCCACCAGCGCCGCCCAGGAATACAAACAGCTCCTCAAAGGGAACGACTCAGACTCCTCACTCTCCAAGATTGAGTCGCGGATCACGGCTCCAGGAGAGGTTACTCAGTACACCTGTGGCTTCTCGCAAAAGGATAAGAACAGGCTCGAGGATCTCGAGAGTGGCTCGCGAAGGAAGGCTCTGGCCCTGCTCTGGGCCTACCTTGGCCGCGTGGAGCTCGATGATGCTGCCTTGACCAAGGCAAAATTTGAGGTTGCTCCCATTGCCCGCGCAATGAGGGACTCTTTCATGTCCATTTCTCTCGCCTTTGGCAACGTCGCTCCTCTCATGTCCTCTCTCTCCGCCAGCCAGCATATTGTGCAAGCCATGACGCCAAAGTCTTCCGCTCTTCTTCAGCTTCCCCACTTCACACCCAAGATTGCTGCGGCTGTTCAGGGTGACAGCAAGAGACCTTGGGCCGTTCAAAAGTTCATGGATTTGCCCGATTCTGAAAGGAAAGCACTGACTGTCGGCAAGGGCCTCCTCTCTCTGGAGCAGTATAACGAGGCCATCAATGTGGGAAAGCAGCTCCCTTATCTTCGTATTGCCAAGGCATTCTTCAAGGTCACCGGCGAGAAGTATGTTCTCCCTTCTTCCCTGGTCACTCTCGTCATCAAGGGACGCATTGTGCCTCCTGGGTCCGAGAATGTACCGGCCGTGAATGAGCTGGATCTCGAGGATGTCGATCCGGCAGAGGATGATATCGCGGCTATTTCAGGTAAAGGAAAGAAGACGATCAAGGGGCCAGATGGCAAACCTATGACTGTTGATGAGAAGCCCGTCTCCCCCCACCTCGCCTTTGCTCCTCACTACCCGCGTGAAGTCTCTCCTATTTGGTACGCCTTCCTCACCGACACCAAGCAGGGCAAGATTGCCGTGCCGCCATTCCCATTCGCCAAATTCGACCAGCCCGCGTTCGACAATGAGGGCAAGCCCACTTTCAACATGCAGACTCTCAAGGCGCAGTTCGCAGCCCCTCCCAAGGCTGACGAGTACAAGTTCATCCTGCACATTGTTTGCGACTCATATGTTGGCTTCGACACGAGAATGGAAATCAGCTTGGTTGTCGATGATGCGAGCAAGGCGGCCCAAATTACAGCCGAGGATGAAATCAGCGAGCCGGAAGAGGGTAAGTGTCTGAGTTTAAGTATAATGCGTGCCTGAGAAATGAGCGCTGACCTCGTGTTACAGATTCCATTGCCGGCCAAATGCACGCTCTTAAGACCGGGCAAGCGCCCGTCGCCAGCAAGCCCAGGAGGAAACAGGCCGATGACTCTGACGACGAGAGTGACACAGATGACGAGGACAATGACACGAGCGCTACAAATACCGATACAGAGGATGAATCATAAGGGGACGGCGGTCCGACGTCGGTCGCAAGTTTCTCCATTAAAAAGCGCATAGAAAAAAGCAGCTTGTGTTGCTATCAATGAAGTTTGCTTTGCTTGACCAAGTCTATAGTCATGATTTGGGTGTTTGCATGGGTTGAACTGTATGTTTGTTGGGTGCGAACAACGGCATTATGTGATTTTATTGCAAAATCAGGATTGGGATCGAGGGAGTTTTATGGGTTTTTTCTTTTTCTTCGACTTTGTCTTGCTGATACTCCTGACAGTACTGAACATAAACATATGGCCTACCTACATTATAATGTGCTTTAGAAGACATAATTGCACGTGAGATGAAATAAGAGGACACCAGTGAAGAATTAGTAGTGAGTGTCAGTCCAAATGGATTTGTTTCTCGCTTTCTGAGCTTGTTGTGTCTATAAGTATGATATAACATTGGGTGCTCCGCTTTCCTTTGATCCCCCAACTCCCCTGAATTCAATGTATGTGACATGTTACCTGTTTGTACTTCCCATGCTGTTCGAAGTGATGTTCTGGCGTGTACTTTATTTATATTGGGGCTGTTTCTTCCACTGTTGCTCTGTTGCTGCTTCGTGCAGCACGAAGCGCTTAGCTCCTATTGGTGGGTGATTGTCGTTGCATTCATCCGATGTGCGCGGCTGCCCCGTGCGCCGTCTGATGTACCACTTGTCGGTGTAGACATATTTAGTCTAGTCGTCATCGTAAATCTCTGCCGTGTTTCGTGGTCATCTGGCTCATAGCGAGCCGACGGTGGTGTCGATGCCAGTGGTTGTCGCCTTGGTGGATTCGGCCGGCACAGCCATGGGCCTGCCCTGGGCCTTTTCTGACAAGGCGAGAAGCTCCTTGAGCATGGCCTCGCGTGTGGTGCTGGTGAGTGCGTCGACGTCGGCACTCGTCAGCCCCTTTGTTGGGATAGGCTGCATCACTATTATTTTTCAAAAGTCAGCTTCAGAACTAATTTCTAACGCAATTGCTCAACGCAAAAAAACATACCCTTGATTGGGATCGTGCCCGAGTTAAAGGTGAGGCCCTTGATGTAGAGGATGTGGCTGTAGTTGGCCACGACGACGGGCACGATGGGGACCTGGGCCTCGACGGCGAGATGGAAGGCGCCCTTCTTGAAGGGGAGGAGGGTGGGGTCCTTGGCGTAGCTCCTGGTGCCCTCGGGGAAGATGTAGACGCTCTGCTGCCTCTTGCGGATCTCGTCGGCGGCGCCCTTCATGGCGGTGCGGGCGTCCTTGCTGTTCTTGCGGTCGACAAAGACGGTGCCCGAGAGGGCCATGAACTGGCCGAGGAAGGGCACCTTCTTGAGCGAGGCCTTGGCCGTGACGGAGCACCACTTGGGGAACATGGCGCCGAGCATCTGGACGTCGAGCTCCGTCTGGTGGTTGCCTATGAAGACGGCCGGGCGGACCTTTTCGAGGTGGCCCTCGGGGTCTTCGACGGCGAAGCGCACGCCCGTGGTCAGGCCCATCATGCGGTCGAAAAAGCGCGCCGTGGCCCACTGCGAGATGCCCTGCTTGCCGGTAAAAGTGAGGCCGATGCTGACGACTATGCCGTATATCGCCGCGGCGAGGAGGCAGGCGTACGAGGCCAGGACGCGGGCCGCAAAGGCCGCGCGCGGGACGGCCATTGAAAGCATGTACAAGGTTATCGTGAGAGCCGTGTAGCCGACGAAGAATGTCGATATCCAAGAAGTCACTGACATGGCTGATTAGGGTGGGGGATTAGGAAGTTTCCCTGCGCTTTGTTGACTCGCAAAGGAGTTTTTTCCTTTTCCTTTTCTTTTTCGGTTTGTTTTCTTTTTTTATTTTCCTCTTTTTTCCCCTCCTTCTTCTTTTCGTGGGGAAGGCTGGGATGCCGAGGTCGGGGAACGCTTGCGATTTCGGTACTCGGCAGAGGAAAAGAGAAGATGGTAAAGCGTTTCAGTGGTGTGCCATAACTCAGTTTGAATGTTGTCGGCTGGTTCGCAAAGAAAATGTCGAAACTCAAGGTTCGTCGTACTCGAAAATGAAAAGCAAGCTAAGGCCGATTAGAAAAGAGAGCGAGGATAGAAAAGAAGACCAGGGTGTAACTCGAAGGAAGAAGAAGAAGTGGAAGAAGAAGCATATGATGTCGTTGTGCCTTTTTTGGTGGGGGTGGTTTTTTTCTGTACCCCAACGGGCTCTAGCTGAAAGAAGGGACGATGGAGGGAAGGGAAGGGAGGGGTTGGGCGAACGGCGGACAAATTTGGTCCGTCCACGTGAAGAGAAGCCGAAGCTCCGTCTCAACGGTTTTTCAGTTTGAACTTAGTTTTAGCACCATCATCATCACCTTTTGGGTTGATGGAAAATTGATTTTATTATTACCGGCAGGTACCAATCAGGTGATATTTAAATACTGCCCAATCTTGTGTGAGAGCCGAGCTTTTAAGCCTTTTAACTGCTTCCCTCCAATTGCTTCATACGCCGTAGGTTACTTGGTAAACGACGTCAGAGTTCATTTCACATGCAATCCAGATCCCCTATTACGTGCGCGTCAAGTGCAAGTGAGACAAGCTGCCAATCACGGGATCTACAATAAGTCAGTTCCTATAGTCACACGGCAGGTACTAAACCTACGGTAGTAGCAGCAAGTCATTGTTAGTACATGGTAAGTATTCTTCACACGAGACCCCGGATTCGCTCTTTCTTTCATTCGCATTACCTAAATATGGCATGAGTTTATTCATAAACGGCAATATATAATTCAGTCACATTCCTCGTTTCATTTCACAGACATATACATGTTCCAGCGCCAGCCTGCAGCGGGTCATTGGCCTAGTAGACATAAAAGACGGACGTTTCATCCTCGCTCGCCCTGAGCTTGGCATTCTTCCTCTTGAGCATAATCTTAGCCAGCCAGGCGAGCATGGCCGTGGCGATGCTAAAAGCGGCGCTGCTCACCATGGCCATCAGGTAGCGAGGCTCGTCCGACGAGGGCCACAGGTAAGGGGTCCAGATGAAGGAGATGTTCATAATCATGGTGACCATGGAGATGGCGACGGCCTTCTTCTCCTTGGTCTGGCCGCAGACGGAGCCGCACCAGCCGAGGATGAGCGAGTTGACGCCGTAGGTGCCGATGGTGAAGATGACCATGGAGACGTACCGGCCGGCGATGTCGAGGGTGGCGGCGGCGGCGACGAAACCGACCGTGGCCACGGCCTTGGAGATGGTGATGTGCCACGTGCGCTCGTTGAACCTGCCCGACGACCAGGAGACGGCGATGGTGACGGCGCCGGCGATGAGGTAAGGGGGGCAGGTCAGGACGAGGGTGACGGTCTGGCCGAAGCCGAGGGTCTCGACGACGGTGGGGAAGAAGTTCTTGAAGCCGTTGGCGGCGAGGTGCATGTGGGCCATGAGGCAGAATATCCAGACGAGGGGATCCCCGGCCGCCTGCTTGAGGCCGTCGACGGTGCTCGTCTCGCCCCGGTTCTGGACCGTGTCGAGCTCCATGCGGTTGTGGGCGAGGTCGCGCTCCTCGGGGGTGAGCCACCTCGTCGCCCGGGGCGTGTCGGGCAGGAGGAAGAAGCCGACGACGGCGATGACAAAGGTGACGACGCCCTGGAGGATGAAGAGCCACTTCCAGCCCGCGATTCCCGCCACGTCGTCGAGGCCGTGGAAGATGCCCGCCGCGATGAGGCCCGCAAACGCCGTGGCGAGGATGTTGCCCGTGTACAGGATGGCGATGCGCGTCGCCACCTCCTTGCGGTTGTAGAAGAGCGAGAGCATGTAGACGGCTCCGGGGTAGTAGGGGGCCTCGGTGAGGCCGAGGAAGAAGCGCGTGAGGAGCAGGCCGACGAAGTCTTTGGAGACGGCGGTGAGGGCGGAGACGACGGCCCAGAGCATCATCATGAGGCCCTAGACGAAGAGGTCAGACGTTGCTTCTTTTCCCCCTGGCTTCTATCTTGATATTGCAACTACGTACCATGTACCGACTAGGTCGAGTTCGGGTGAGAAACATGTTGGAGGGGACCTGACCGAGAATGTAGCCGACAAACAGGATCGACACGCAGGTTTGATACTCTGTAAGAAACTGTTAGTTGGTGTTGCTTGTCGATTATTGCTTCAGTTTGATTGATATACTCACGGGAGTCTGTAAGGTTGAGATCCTCCTCAAGATCGTTCAATCGAGCCAAGGCAATGGCATTGCGATCCAGGTAATTGAGCCAATACATGCTCCAAAGCATAGGCTATACATGTTTGTCAGTAACCACGGCTCCCCTTTTCAAACTGAAAAGTAAAGAGTGTTATGAAAAAAGCATTGGACTTACCATGATCCATCGGTCAAGCTTCTTCACCAAGGCAATTTCCTTGGGATCAGTCTTCTCGTGAGCACCAGAGTAATCAGTCTTGCCGACTCTGGGCACAGGCTTTTCGAAGTGCTCGGCAATTTCAAAGCTCCGCGTGGGCTGGATCTTGAGCTGGTGCTGAGGATCCTGGGTGTCGGTCGTGGTGGCCATGGTGTATGTATGTGTGTGTCTGCAGGCCCCCTTGTTGATATTGATCAAGGTGTAAAAGTTTGACAAGAAGGGGGTTCGGAAGACGAAAGACTGAGAGGAACTCGTCTGTTTATTCACCAGGCTTGTTGTTTTCACCACGAGGAGACCAAATGGGCATCAATTGGCTTGAGAGGGGCAAAAAAAAAAAAAAAAAGAAAAAAGAATAATAACATAGATGGGGGTGGAGGAGTTTAACGAGGACTCTTTTATATCTTGTCCAACTCCCCCCCAATCTCCATATTTGACCAGAGGAGGAAAAGGCTTCTCCGCGTTTTGCTGATGCTACCCCGGGAGGCTCCCACACTTTTCTTACCCCGCGTATGGAGATGGACGTGCGTCCAAGCTTGTCACGAGGTACGGGGTGCTACAAGTATGTACCTACGGGGGGGGAGCACTTGGAAAGGGAGGTTGGCGCTATCATTGGAGTAGATGGTTGGACAGTTGGTCAAGAAGTTCGGGTCCTTTCGGGGTTTGATGGTTATTTCTCCATTTCTCTCCTCCACCATCTTGGGCTTTCGTGAGGCTAGTCTCGAGCATTGGCCAGCTAGACAAGTCTAGGTGGGCGGTGACACACACTTCACTTTACTCCTCTATCCGTTGCAGAAAACATTACCATTGACAAGCAAGCGTTGAGACAGAGAAGCCTTCAGAGCAGGCGGAAGAGGCGACGGTGTGTCGCTTTTTTGCTGCTTGAATTGCAACGCATGACCCTTGCAATATCTGAGCGCAGAGCATGGCATGCGTGCTGCATTATGAGAGGCCAATACTACGAGCATACATAGGTAGTAGCTGTACTTACATGGCAAGGCCCCATCTGTGTTGAAATGCGGAGAGGGTAAAAACACGAATGGTGGCGCTAGCCTGACCAAGGCAGTGTTACGTTCGTCAAGAAGATTCTTTCCTCTCTTCCCCGCATCTTTATGCTCCGTTTTTACGGGGGGTGATGAATGGTCATAATTGAGGAGAAAGAAGGAGGTCTCTCTCTCTTGGCCACTTCATCGAACCTCGGACAAGTTTTCGTCTACCACCTCATTGACTACCAAGATATTCCCCCGTTAGTATGGTGCTTACATTTTTGAGGGAAAGTCGGGCTGAGAGAGATTGACAAGACAGGATGTTGCCAGCGGTATGACCAAGAGAAGGGGAAACGGAGACCAACCAAAGGATCTGCAGACGCAACCAACTCCTCCAGGATCCACCACGACACGCACTAACGTCCAAAGTGACGCTCTTGTTGGTCGAGCCTAAATAACTCTAACTATTAACTCTGTTCAGTGGACACAAGCGAGGGACTTCCCCCCGAGGTTGGTAATAACAACCCCTCCTCCTCCTCCTTCTTCTCCTCACGGTGAACCACTACTAGCATCTTCGTGTCCAGGATCCCCCCGGCAATTCTGGCCTAGTTGTATATGTACAAGTAAGAGGCATTTCGCCGGCGAGAACTACCCGGATAAGAAGCGCGGCTGCAGACACTTTTTGCATGAAAGGGGGTTGGGCAAGTTGACCGTCAGCTTTGTCCGTGCGCCCATCACATCTGCATCTGGAGCAAGACGAAAAAGAGAAGAAAAAAGGAATAAAAAATACTTGAATGCCCTACCGTCGGAGCGGAACTGGCGCGCTCCACCACCATCATCATCATCATCATCATCATCATCATCTCTTTCTGTAAGCGATGATGATGGGCAAGGAATGACGCTGTGCCTCCATGTAAATGTAAATCATCTCATCTGGCTCTCTCTCTCGTGCCCCCGATACGATAAATCCTCGGAACCGAAACAAGTGCAGAACATTAGACACCATGGATAGCGCTAGAATCGTAGAGCATTCCACGGGGAAAAAAGTAAAAAATCACTAGAACCTTGAAGGAATTTCTGCAAAGATTCTCGACTTTTCGGCTCTGTTAGGGAAAAGTTCGCACGGCAGTTTATTCTTTGCACCTAAGCAGAACCAAGGAAGGCGCGCACGCCAATAATTCCGAGGGAGTGAGGGAAGGTGGGGGGAAGGACTTGGCCATGGCAATTTTTCTACATAAACAGCGGGCGCGGGGTTTAAGTTTGAAGCCATGCCAATGTTAGATGGTTAACCTAGCCTGGTGGAGCGACGTGCTTTTTCATCTCTTGCTCTCCTTTTCCCCGGTCTAGACTTTGAGTCATGAAACCCCTCTCTTCCCCGCGTTGGTACGCAGTACTTTATGTAGAGGTAGATATTGGCATTTGTTCTCCAAGATATCCATACTCCTTGTCAGCTTGCCATTCGGTCAACGTCCGAGTTAGACCCCCCCCGTACTCCGTACGTGCTTCAATCAGAAACTGCTCTGTTCTGCAGATCAATCTTGGGGAAAATACCTTTCTTTTTCGAGGTTGCATCCCGAACAGCCCAGCATTGGGAAAATCTGGGGCCGAAAAGAGAAAAAAAGGACCGTCAGCACGTTGCGGTGTATCATCGTGCTTCTCTGGATTGTCCCCCAAACGTGGGGTTTCTAGCAAGACGTGTGTGGGGGAATAGCACGCGACAAAGAACCGGGACAAGATGGCCCTTTTTCTCTGCGTGGTCTGTAAGCAATAGCTTGCTGATATTATGACGTGAACAGTCGGTAGGGACGAGGTATATATCGAAAGGAGCTGAGTCGATGGGGTGTGATGAGCACATGAAAGTCATAAAATCGATATAATATTAGTGACTAAGAGGCATTGCCTCGTTTGGCCATTTAATATGTGGTAGTTTTTACAGCCAGATTCTGGGATGCATGTGTCGAATTTGACTGTTGGTAGAAACTCTTTTTTTTTTTTTTGGCTACTCAATTCTACGTGTCGCACCGAGCAATATGCATCCGAAAAATAAAATAAATTATAGAATTGTACAAAGGCTCTTTTTATGGAAGACTGCATGCAGTATTACACAGATTCCAGACAAGTCCCTGTTATGCACAATGGTGGAGCAAGAAAAGTATTTTAAGTGAATAAGTTTTATGTATATGCTGTGCGCTCGAGTGCGATGATGTTTTTTCCCTTGCTCTCTGCGCACATTTCTACAATCAGGGGGATTTTCCTTTTCCGGCGCAGTTCTCATTTCAGGGTTATAGCCATGGCCCAGAGAGCACTGCACCCTATGTAGAAAGACCCTTTTATCGGATTGGAGGCACGCTCTTGAACGGCTAGAGAAGCTACTCTTGCCAAAGTTTCTATACTCAGACATGGGTTGAAGAAAAAGACAGGAGAACGCCGAGGCTTCACACGAGGTATGTTTATACGATAAATTGATATTGTTGTTAAAACATGATAGCTCTGAGCCCATGAACCTCTTAAGAAACGTTAACCATATATTCATCAAGTCAGAAACGACCTCCATCCAATCCTTTCAACACCTGACCCAGGAGGGGTCTTGCCCCTTGATTTCTGGACATCGGTGTTTTACACCGGCCCCCTCTTTGACAACTATGTACTGCCTCCTCTCCCCCCATCTTTTGCGGCATCCTTGCTGCCATTACGGTCCAACGACCTCCTTCTCCTGCCATGCCGTAGCGAATCGCGCACTGGCCAGGACAATGTTCTCCCAGGTCTCAAGCTCCGCCCTGTTCCTCGGGGCGTACACCATGACGTAGGTCCAGGGCAGAACGCCAAAGACGCCGCTCAGCTTGTGCCTCTCGGCCCAGCCGGCCTCGATGGCGGCGGCGGCATCCTCCAGGCTGAGCGTCATGTGAGAGCTCCCCTCGCCGTGGGGGTGGGCGATCTCGCCCTTGGTGCGCTCGAGGACCTTGGGCACGGGGATCCTGTCGGCCAGCCAGAGGGCCTTGTGGCTGGGGCCCTCGAGCTCCGAGGGCTTGGACTGGAAGAGGCCCGCGTTGGCCGAGGCGAGGGCGGCCAGGTAGGCCATCTGCTCCGACAGTATGGCGTCGCCGCCGAGCTGGTCTACCTGCCTCTGGGGAACGACGTAGGTGGGCACCTCGGGCCGCGGTCCCGAGCGAGGCGGGATCGGGTTGCTGAGGTACGACTGGTAGCCCTCGTGGCCGTAGACGTCCACCACGTCCGAGGCCTGGTACGGGGCCGGCGCCCGGGTGTCGCGGCGCGCGAGGGGCTGGGCCAGAGCCTGGAGGAGCCAGCCTCCGAAGTTGGACGGGATGCCCGCCGGCCCGAGGTTGACAAAGGCGCAGTAGCTGTGGTATGCGTACTTTAGAATTGGGAAGCTCCCGGCAAGGGCGGCGAACGCGATGATGATTTGTCTGTTTTGTTGGAGGGAGTCGAGTCTGAGTAGTGACCCCATTTTGAAGATGTGTGGTGTGATGTGATGTGATGTGATGCAATAAAATACTGGTTTTTGGTGATGATGACAATGTCTAGGTATCGGAGGGGTTTGTGGAGGGGTCAATTGATTTGCGCCTGCAATGCAATTTTGAAAAGAGCAAGATCGAATGGCGAGATGATCCAATTCAAATAGTCCAAAGGATAAAGTAAAGAGAAGAGAAGAAGAAAGAAAAAGACACCCGTATCATTCCGGCCGGTCGAACCGAGTTGGGGGCTGCATCGCATGATTGTTAAAGTCTGGTCGGTGAGCTGCTTATTGAGAGAGGGGCCTCTAGGAGGTCGCCTCGTGTAAGGAAAAAATGGGCCTAGCAGTTGCTCCAGCGCAGAGCCATCTCACCCTGCAGTAGCAAAAAAAATTCAATCTAGATCTGTGGTTGTAATATGAAAAGATTCTGTCATGTGTGAGATGATTGGCGGTTTTTTACACCTACTCTGTATGTATCATTAGAATCATGGTAATGGAGTGGTAAAAGTGACAAGGCTGAAATGGATGCGCGGATCTTTCCATGGTTTTGCACGTGCACAAAACGTTTGTTATCGTGGACCGGGAACGTCCAATTCGCACGCCATCCCCCTTCCCCCCCTACAAACAATGACACCAGCTCCGACAAATTTACGCTCGCGGCGTTCCTCGGGATAAATCCTTGGGATATACAAACCTCAAACATCTTCCCATCCATGACTCTTCAATGTAAACTCGCGCGGCATGGCCACGGCAGACGGGAGGGCGATCCCTCCGATTGAGATTGGTTCGTTCCTTGCCCTTCAGGTCGACAAGAGCGAGTTCATCGGCAGCGCGAGCGGAATCTTCTTCGTCAACACCGTCTTCAGAGCCTTTGCTGCTGCTGCCAACCCGGATTCTTCGCTCCCTCCGCCGGTAGTAGATGAGCAGAGCCACCAGCCTGCAGCGCAAGGTGGTGGTGGGCAGACCCCGGACGACGTGAGCCAATTCGGTGCGTCGTCGACCATTCTCCAAGACGCAGACGATCTCAGCCAGGTTCGCCAGTACGTCAAAGAGCAACAAGTCACGCCCCAACACTCCTCGTTCCAGTATGGCGTATCGGTCCCCGGGCTCGGGCTTGCTCCGGATCCTGCTGTGGCCAAGGAGCTGATCATGATCTATTTTCGGGAATGGCATCTGTTTTTCCCTTTTCTGCATGGGCCGTCCTTCCTCGATCAGGTCAACGAGTTCTACAGCAACTCAGCAAAGGGGGGAGATTCGGGTCAGAACAATGTATGCGCTCCTCATCTCGACCATCGAAAGACGGCACGCGCAGTCATTTTTCAGTGCATATTCAACGTAGCTGCATCATCTGACAAAGGTAGGGAGCTGCTGAAAAAGCCCAGTCGAATCCAAACGACGTTTGCTTTGACAAGTCTTCTCGGCGTGGTGTCGAGCACCAACGAGATGCTTAGTCTCCAGGCCTTGATGGCGATGGAGCTGTACCTCGTCACGACAATGTCGCTGCGAGCTGCTTCGACTGTTCATGGTACGCTCACGCGGATCCTGTTTCATTCAGGCTTTCATCGCTGCCCGTATCGCTACGTACAGCTACCTACCCACATGTGTGAGATCCGGCAAAGAATACTGTGGTCCGCCTACATCTTGGACCGTTATCTCAGTCAAGCCTTGGGGCATCCGCTGGGGATCAGCGACGATGAAGTCGACGTCTGCATCCCGGGGTTGGGCGAGCTGCACCGGCCTACCAAGCCGGAGGAGCAATTCCAGAGCGTCGGGCCAACAGCGCAGGAAGAGGTTCGAGCGCATCTGCCTATAGGCCACGCATTAAGTGGTCGTACGGGAGAGTCCCCGGTGACATATACATCGCAGACTCCGGACGCGTCTACATTGAGCGGAAATAGTCAAGCGTACGGCGCTTTGCGGCAGCAGAAACCGGGTCGTTCCAACGACGATGCCTTGACGTACATGGTCACTTATAATAAATTGGTTGGAAGAGCTTTGCGACTCTTCCATTTGGCAATTCACACTAGAGACATAACTTGGGACAAGGTGCTTGGTCTATGCTCGGAAATCCACTCGTGGTGGAATAATCTCCCCCCAGCGTTCCAGGACGATGAGGAATCCGGCGCAGGCACACCTCATGGATCATTCTTTGCGATTCAGTACAATTACCTACTTCTGTTCATCAACCGGCCCTTTCTTTCTCTTCCAACTAACCGACCGGATTTCAGTTCGAGCCTGCAGACGGCGCTCAATGCAAGTCGCGCCATCATTCGGAACATGAAGCGTCACCAGAGCGGCCTGAGTGTACTTTGGCCGGGCTGTCTCACGGCGCTGTGGATGTCAGGCCTCGTCGTGGCTTTCTCAGGCTTATTGGAGCTTTATCCCTTAGCGAAAGCCGAGTCGTAAGTAAAGCAGACGATTCTCCATCATGCCGTCTTCGGTCGGACTGACCTAGAACATAGGGACATTGAGAACTGCAGGAAGATGCTTCATGGTATGGGCTCCCGCTGGTCCAGCGCGAACCACTGCGAGATAGCTTTGAAGATGCTTTCCGAGAGGTTAAAGGCTCGTAAGGAGGGGAGCCCAACGAGGCATCTTGGGGCCTTCATCACGGGACACAACGAAAATCCGGACTCTACTAACCCTAATCGAAGCCAAACGCGGGCAGAGCGCTCCGGTAACAAGAGACAGCGACTAGACGACGTTGTCCAAGAACCTGGAGTAGCCGCACAGCCACCTGAACAGCGTGATGCCGTGGCAGAATCGCACTTGCAGCAGGCCAATGTCTGGCAGCCGGTACTGGAATATACCGGGCCAGACTTTGGCTTTGACACAGCCGGATTTGATGACGGCAGCTCGCTTGACCCCAACTCTTCTTACTCGATGGGCCTGGAGTTTACGGGGCTATTTAATCATGACATGTGGGAGGCTTACATTCAAGGTGCAGGAGATTTCCATAACTTGTAGGGACTGGATGATGTTCCTTTGATCAAGTTGAACACGAACTCGTGCATAAAGGATGATTTTGGATCTTCAATGCTAAGAGCTACTTTACCATACAAACTGTCTCTGAAAATCACGGGAGAATTCAATCGCCGCCTGATCTGTTCGGCCTCTACCATCGGCACTACGCATAGAATCGGCAGGGGCGCTCGAGGGTTCATGGTGCTGGAAGCCAGCTTCCGCTTGGTGATGAAGCCCGATCCCCCCTTGATCTGCCATCATATCAGACGATGGTCTGAAGGCGTCTGCCAATGCTGGGTCTAGAGCTGATATGTTGGTCGAACTGGTGGTGGTGGTGGTGGCAGCTGAGTGATGTGAGCTGAGAGGACTCCACCCCTCGCCCACTGTCATTCGACTACTTGCATGTTGAGGCGAATGGGAGCCTTGGCGAGTGGGCTTCTGCAGCATCGAGCTAGCCCATGAAGAGACATCTGCTGCCGTATTCAACGGCTGACGATCCCAATACGCGATTACGGCAGCTTTCTTAGCTTCAGCACCCTTTGCGGGCGGAAGGGGAGGCATTCGTCGCAGCTTGCGCACCCTCAAGTGCCCTTGCCCCAAGGCCGACTCCAACGTCTCCTCACCGACGACTGTGCATAGACGCAGCAGAACCGTCTCGGTTTCTTCAAGGCGGCGTTCCAGCGCCTCCAGGTAACCCTTGGCCGGGCCGCTATTTATACTTTTGATTCAGCATACATGGGAAACTATGCGAGACATAAAACAAAACGGGTGTGTTTGCTTACCGCTTTTGAAACGGCGGCCATGTACATGTCTTTTCTAAGCCTTGACATCTGGAGCAAGGTCTGGGAGGATGAAATGAATTAATGCATGCTCTGTATTCCTTTCCTTTCTTCTTCTTCTTTTTTTTTATACGATGAGATGATGCGAGGACCCAAACTTACTTCTTCCCGTCGCACTTTTGTTTCCGCGAGCGGCAGCCATTACAGGCGGCGCTTCCTCTGGTGATTCCCATGTCGAAACTGGAAATAGAACAGGCACAATTGATTAACCGACTCTCGAGTCCTTTGTCGGGCTTTTGCGGGATGACAGTATTTGATGACACACAAGGCCTTTTTCCCCAAAGAGAGACGTCTGTTTCTAGGTGAGGCGGGTTCGAGATCGGTTAAAAGATTAGACGAAATCTTGCCCCGTTTCCGGAGCTCGGCTTCTTTCGGTACCTCCTGCCTTGCCTTGCCTTACCCCGCGGTCATCTCAGCCCCGCGTACAAACGATGAGCGGAATACTATTGGACATTTCAAGATTAAAGCTTTGCTTTACCATTGACAATGTACTCCTTGAAGCCTTTGATTCTGTTCATTGAATGATTGAACATGTCGACCGGGCTTGTCATTGTCCGGGCATGTTGATAGAGTACAGCATGCTCCGCTTACTGGGGCAAACAGTCTTTCCACTTGCTTCATAGAAAGAGGCGCTTGATCATTCTGCCGGCACACACCTTTACGTACACTCCGTCCTCGGTATACACGCAGACTATGATGCAAGTTTGGCTTGCAAATAAAGAGTGAGGCTTCGAATTGCTGACAGAACAGCCAAAAAAGTTCAACGGATTGACAAGGCCAATTGTCTCAAACGATACAAAATCAAGGTCAATCTTTTCTCGACCAAGAAAAGGAACAAAGATAAAAAAAAAAAAAAAAAGCCAACAGGTTTTAAACTGTCAAGATGTTTCCAAACTTCGAAGAAATCGCAGTCAAGACTCAGGACAACCCCGAAGTCATCATCAAGGGCCTGAAGAGCGGCGACTCCTCCTCCTCCCTGCCGCCGCTCCTGCTCCTCCACGGCTTCCCGCAGAGCCGGCACATCTGGCACATTGTCGCGCCGCAGCTCACGTCGCAGTACACGGTAGTGGTGCTGGACATTCGCGGCTACGGCGCCTCGTCCAAGCCCACGGGCGTGTCCTCGTACGCCAAGAGCGCCATGGCTCGTGACTGCGTCGCCGTCATGGACACCCTCGGCTTTTCCGGGTTCTTCGTCTGCGCGCACGACCGGGGCGCGCGCGTGGCGCACAAGCTTTGCGTCGACCACCCCGAGCGCGTGAGGGCCGCCATCTTCCTCGACATTTGCCCGACGCTGGCCATGTATGACAAGACGGACTTTGAGTTTGCGAGGTCCTACTTTCACTGGTTCTGGCTCATACAGAAGGCGCCGCTGCCCGAGACGGCCATCTCGGCGGCGCCGCGCAGGTTCGCCGAGCTCTTCATGGGGGGCAGGCAGGTCGAGGGCCTGGGGCTGTTTCACCCGGATGCGTTTGAGCGCTACGTCGCCGTCATGGAGGATCCGGAGGCGGTGCACGCCATGTGCAACGACTACAGGGCCAGCTCGACGCTGGACCTCGACGAGTCGAGGGAGGACCTCGCGCGCGGAAGGCTGGTGAGGTGCCCGCTCAAGGTCCTCTGGGGGAGGCACGGCGTCATCGAGAAGTGCTTCGACGCCGTCAGGGAGTGGCAGGATGTCGCGGCCGAGGGCGTCACTGTTACCGGGCATGCCGTGGAGTCGGGTCACTATATCCCTGAGCACGCGCCTGATGTTGTCGTCAAGACTATCAGGGAGTTTCTAGTTTAGATTTTAAATAGAACATGGGGAATGATGATCAAATACCCTGATGCTCGATATTATGGCACTTCTCTATCTGTCTCGTCTAATTATTGCGTGTGTTGCTTGCATATGCCGTTCTTTAAGATATGTGATATATAATGAAACACCCTGATGCCTTTATGCCCCTTCTTCCATCTCTATCTGTCTTGTCTAATTATCATGTGTGTTGCTCGCACATGCCGTTTCTTTGAAATAATCTGATCCGTAAAGCCAATAAGTCTGGTCGTCCCGCACTCCTGACCGCTACAATTACTTTGTTTTACAGGTGCAACTCGTGTCAGTTTTTTTCCCTTTTTTTCCTCCAAGGTATTGTAAATACATGATACGTGAAAAAATTACATAATTGAACCTATACTTGTACTTGTCCATTTCTCAATGTACCTTTTGTTGTAAGAGAAGAGTTGCAAACCCCGCCATCGGTTGAACTTACTACCGACAGCCCT
The DNA here is from genome assembly GCA_003012115.1 of Trichothecium sympodiale. Taxonomy (NCBI): domain Eukaryota; kingdom Fungi; phylum Ascomycota; class Sordariomycetes; order Hypocreales; genus Trichothecium; species Trichothecium sympodiale. The sequence continues at coordinate 53,441 of PXOB01000179.1, forward strand.
CTGCTCAAAGGCCGGCAGGAGCAACCACGGAGTTTATCTAGCCCACTTGAGATGCGATTGCAAGTTTCTTATAAGTCGATGTAGTGAATCTTGTGACTTGATTTACTATTCCATCATCCACCATTATCCATCATCCAGCATTTTTTATACCATCTCATCTCTCCCTTGATTCAGCGTCTTGTTTGTTGGTTTACTCGAAAATGCCCGCGAATCCTCTCAAGATTGCCGTCATCCCCGGCGACGGCATCGGCAAGGAAGTCATGCCCTACGGCGTCCGCAGCCTCCAGGCGGCAGCCAAGCTGTTCGGCATCCCGCTCGAGCTGCAGGAGTTCGACTTTGCCAGCTGCGACTACCACGAGGCGCACGGCACCATGATGCCGCCGGACTGGAAGGAGACGCTCTCGGGCTTCGACGCCATCTACTTTGGCGCCGTGGGCATGCCGGACCGGGTGCCCGACGACGTGAGCCTCTGGGGCAGCCTGATCAAGTTCCGGCGCGAGTTCGACCAGTACGTCAACCTGCGTCCGTGCCGCCTCATGCCGGGCGTCGTGAGCCCCCTCGCGGGGAAGAAGCCCGGCGACATTGACTTCTGGATCGTCCGGGAGAACACAGAGGGCGAGTACAGCAGCATCGGAGGCAAGATCTTTGAGGGAACCGACAGGGAGACTGTGATCCAGGAGACGGTCATGACGAGGACGGGGGTGGACAGGGTGCTGAAGTACGCGTTCGACCTGGCGCGGAGCAGGCCCAGGAGGAAGCTCACGAGCGCGACCAAGAGCAACGGCATCAGCATCAGCATGCCCTATTGGGACGAGAGGGTCAGGGAGATGAGTAAAGGGTACGGAGACGTGACGGTGGAAAAGTACCACATCGACATCCTCACGGCCCACTTTGTACAGCGTCCAGAGATGTTCGACGTCGTCGTCGGCAGCAACCTGTTTGGAGACATCCTCTCCGATCTCGGGCCCGCATGCACCGGCACCATCGGCATCGCCCCCTCGGCCAACCTCAACCCCGAGGGGAAGTTCCCCAGCCTGTTCGAGCCCGTCCACGGCAGCGCCCCGGACATTGCCGGCAAGGGCATCGCCAACCCCATCGGCATGGTCTGGGCCGGGCAGATGCTGCTGGGCCACTTTGGCCACGCCGCCGCCGCCGAGCTCGTCCTCAAGGCCATCGAGAGCGTCTTGGCCAGGAGCGAGGAGGCCGTCATGACTAGGGATATGGGTGGGAAGGGGACTACGGCATCGCTCGGTGATGCTATCGTCGAGGAGATTGAGAAGCTCGGCAGTCAGAAGTAAAGAAAGATCAAGGAAAGCAGGATAAAGGTTACACGACATCCCAGAAGCATAGTTTACATGGGGGGGTTTCTGATATTATGGGGCATGAATCTTTTTACAACGAGCATACCGTACAATAACTGGATTTTCTTTTTTCTTTCTAAAGCTCCTCTTCTAGCGATGCATGCGGTTCCTTCACATCATGCGTGAGCTCAGCAGCAGCAGCAGCAGCATCCGAGGCCGTGGCTGTCTCCTCACGAACAAAGAGCTCTGTGTGATGGGGCTCCGACCAGGGATCCGTAGTCCACGAAAGCCATAGGCTCCCCCCCTCGATGTGGAAACTAAAAAGGTAGCTTTCCAAGTCGGTGAAGCTGTATCTGCCCCTCCGCTTGGACTCATCATGGGTCAAGGTCCATTCGAACGTGCCCGCGCACAAGTGCCTCAAGTCATACGTCTGATCTTTAAGCCCCTGAAATCTGAAGAGGAGCAAGGAGGCGTCGTCGTCGTCGTCGCCGCTCGAGCCTTTTTCTTTGGGGAGGATCTCGATGACAAAGGGCTTGTGCACGTTCCTGTAGCGGCCTATAATGTCCCTCGCTGCCAGAGGTCCATCATCGCCGCAGGAGTCTCTGGCCCGGGCGACGTCTGCCGCCAGCTGACGGAAGGCGGCGACGGCCTTGTCGTTGGTCCGCCTGGCCAGCGCGACATAGTCGTGGCCGTCGTCGAAATCGAAGAGGGCCTGGATGGTGGCCCGGGCGATCCAGTCGGCTGCGTCGCTGAGGGCGAGCGAGTTGGTGAGGACGACGACGGCCGAGTCCGTCTCGGGGAAGAGGGCGAGCTGGGAGTAGTATCCCACGGTGGCGCCCTGATGGTAGACCATGAGCATGGGCTTGTCGTCGGTGCCCAAGACGGGGTACTCGTCCTCGTCCCATAGGCCGGCGTTGTCGCCAATCAGCCCGACGATTGCGGGTAGCTGCGTCCTTATCCAGCCGTAGCCGTAGGAGCGCTCCTTCAGCGAAGGGTTCATGATGGCGATGTGGTTGCTGACTAGGGTCGTCGCGTCCGGCACGAGCAGCGTCTCCTTTGCTTCTTCTTCCTTTTTCGTCGTCGACATCGACTTGACCGAGGAGAGCAGGGCGGATGACCATGACAAGAGGTCGTTTACGCTGGCGTATATCCCCCCCGAGGCCTCGAAGAAGGTGTCCTTGAAAACCTGCCTCTTGGGCAGATGGAAAGCCGTGCCGTCCTCCAACCCCGCGTACGGCTCGGAGACTCGTCCCGGATCAGCCGCCCCCGCCCCGGCGGGATCAAACGTCGCGCCGGTCATGCCTAGCGGGGAGAATATCGTCTGGTTGAGGAACTCGGGCAGGCTCTGGCCGGACACCCTGCTGATGACCTCCCCCGCGAGAGAATACCCCCACACCAAGTACCCCCATTCCGTCCGGATAGGCGCCGCGACGGTGAAGTTATTCACGAGGGAGTACAAACTGTCCTTGGGCAGCAGCATGTCCCCGTCGCCCTGAAAGGCCAGGCTCATGTCGCCCACGCCGCTGAGCCCGCTCCTGTGCGACAGGAGGTCGCCGACGCTGAGAAGCTGCTCGACGACGGGGTCGCGGTGGCGGAAGTGAGGGAGGACGTCGCGCAGGGGCGTGTCCCACGAGAGGAGGCCTCGGGAGACGAGGTGCGAGACGCCCGCCGCGACGAGAGACTTGGTGAGGGAGCCGATGCCGTATATCGTTTCCGGGCCGGCGGGTGTCTCTTCTTCTTGGTTGCCGAAGCCGTAGCTGTACGTGTGCGTGAGCTGGCCACGGTGGAGGACACCGACCGAGGCTCCCGCGACGCCGGATGACTTGCAAATGTCACGGATTTGGGAGTCGGCGTTTCGCAGTCTTTGGTCGAGGAGCAATGGGTCTGCTGATGCGAACGAGGCGCCGAGCAGCAAGGTGCTTAGAGACAGTATCATCGTGGCAAGCATGCCGAGGCTTGGCTTAGAGAGGTCAAGTAACAGTGAGGGCTTGAATTGGTGTGTTTATTGGTATTGTATGTATGTATGTATACAAGTGTGGGTTTGATCCCGGTGCGTGCTCCTCCTCTTTGACAAGCTCAGCGTGATTGACCTGGCAATATCATGTATATGTAAATACAAATGTACTTGTGCCCATTTCAAGTACACATGTCGAGTCAAAAGGCGACATGTTGCATTCAATTAGGAGACTCGTCAGTTATAGGTTTATAGGTATGCACAATATTTCCCTCAACTGAGGGGGAATCGGGCTATACTCACACTCAATCACTCAATACTTACTCAATCTCCTCAAGTCGTAGCAGAGTAGCAGGGTTTTTGCAGGATCACAACAAGGTATGCAGGAGACGTGCCGTGCCGCACTATTGCATGCTTGCTGCCTCGCTAGCGCCATGGACAATGTAAGATGCATGGAGAGCACCCAACCCCCGGGAATCTACATATGGGCAAATCGAGACCGGTTCGTCTGCAATGCACAAGGGGGCTAGTGAAGCCATCAAATGGGCTAAGCCAGGGTGTTTTCTGTTTTCCGCATGTTGACTGGTGCTGGACCATCCACGTTGCAAACCTCCGAAGGGCATCCGCATGATTCCGCATCGTGATAACATTAACGTTCAAAGTACCCTTCCCCGCTCTGTATAGGAAGTGAATTCTGATGATTCGGAAGCGAGCCTTTGTCGTCTGTTGAGCGAAGTTTGTATGTCGCCTGAAGACCTTCAAGGCGGGGGTGCAGGTGAAGGGGAGAGGGAGGGGCGGATACTTCCGATGAATACATACACACCATTACTTTGCTTCCAAGACCCTGCCATCTTGAGGCGTGATGCTGTGTGTGTGTGTGTGTGTGTGAGATAGCGGATGTCGAGACTGATGAGGGGGGTTCAATCTCGCAAGGCAATCAAGAATGCAACATTTATTATAGGCAGCAACGCCCATTTCCCTCCATTCCTCTTTTTTTCGATCAAGTTCTTTTCTCTTTTCTTCTTCCATAAGAAACCAGTATTTTCCCACGAGAAAAAAGCCAAAACTGTAGGTTCAACTCCAACCTCAAGCCCTCAACGCATATGTGTGTGTGTGTATGTGTTTGCGGGCGACACGAAAAGTTTGGCTAATGATCAGCATCAAGACCACATAACAGAACACTGACTGCCCTATCCGACAACATGACAGAGCAAGGGTCCACCCCTCAGGTGGAGGCCGTCGAGACCGAGACTCGGGCTCAGCCATGGAGGGAGTTCCTCGAGCAGGCGCGCGCTGAGGGGCAGAACGACGACGTCGTCACCGTCAACTACAACAGCAGCGGCGGTGGTGGGCCCAAGCCTGCTCCCGTTCCTCATATTGCTGCTTGATTTTTCTTCTTCTTTTGAGGTATACACAGGGAAGGTTGAAGATGGAAAGGAAAATAAGGCTTGTGGGGGAGGAAGAAAGAGAGGGGGCGGTTAGATGGAGGGAAAGAGTAAAAAGGAGATATCAAGCAGAGAGAGAAAAACCCAATGCGGAGGCTGTTGAGAGGAATGTTATGTTTGCAGTGCTAATCAAGGATAATGGATGGCATTGCGTCTGATAATGGCAATTAAGTCGTGTCATTAGTGTAAGTTGTAAATACGGACATTCTTCATCCGCAGCGCAAACGAACAAGAAATCGACGATTATTAAAGGAGTATCGAGATGTTGCACATTTGAATCCTCGTTGAAGAAAAAAGAAGAAAAAGAAGAAGAAAAAATCGGGTCAGATGACAGCTTACAAGACATCTACTTTGCAGGAGAGGGCAACTCGTTCTTTCCTCTCTTTTTTTCTTTTTTACCCCTCCCACCTCCTACCATCCTTCTTCTCATTTACTCCCCTCAACCATGGCCATAACCTCTACCCACGACGCAAAAGCCCGCTTCGCCTACCTAGAATGGGAGGAAAAATTCACAAGGGAGAAGCCGTACTACCTCTACATCGACCCGCCAGCCCACCTGCCCAAGACCAACTTCTCCGTCGCCCCCTCGGCCGAGGAGGAGACGGTGCGCGACATCCGCGCGCGCGAGCACGAGTTCAGCCTCGACGACAATGGCTTCACCGTCGTCAATCAGGACTTTGCGCTGCGGGGGAGGGACATTAACGAAGAGAGCGTTAGGTCACAGTACCTGCCCTCTTTGGAAATCATGCTCAAGGAGCTTGTCGGCGACGAAGCAGAGTTTTGCTGGTTCGACTGGAGGGTATGTGTGTGATTCCACCAAGGGAGAGGACGTTCAAAAAACAGTCAAGGTCTTGTATTGACTTAAAAAAAGACTAGATCGAGTGACAAGGCTAAAACGAGGCTGCCAGACGGGACAAAGTTTCATTTGGAAGATCGATCCATCAATCTAGAGCCCGTAGGCGCAGTCCACGTTGGTAAGCCCGCTGCCCATCCATGGCTCTGCTCTGATCAATCAATAAACCCCATTTCTAATCCACAAGCCGTATTAAAAGATCAGTCTTCGGCTTCAACCATCAATCGCGTTCGAAAACACATGGGCGACCGAGCCGAAGAGTTGCTCAAAGGAAGAGTAAGACTCATCAAGTGAGTTATCATGTTCCATCCCTTTCCCCTTCTCTCTCCAAAATCCGCTGACAACAAATAGTATCTGGCGTCCTTGCGCAACACCTGTAGAATGCCACCCTCTAGCTATAATGGACGGAAGCACTGTGCCTGACGATAAGCTCGTCGAGGTCGATGTTGTGCGGCACTCTTACATTGGCGAGAGCTACTACCCCTTGGCACACCACGGCTACAAGTGGTACTACATCAGCCGGCAACGACCCGAAGATGTGCTGGTCTTCAAGATGTATGATTCTGATCAGAACGTCGAGGCAAAATGTGGTCTCGCTCCTTCAATCCCAAAATGCTGCTTGAGATGGGGTCGATTTCTGACAAGTTTTGTGATAGGCGTCCCTCACGCATCGTTTGAATATAATTTTGGCGAGAATCCGAGACCAAGAGAGAGTATTGAGGCCAGAGCACTCGTCTTCACCAAAAACTAATAACAGGCTTCGTTCAGGAGGTAAATGTTCAGGAACATCCTCGACGAAAACGGAGATTCTATAGCACACCTGTCTTCAATCAACACAACCCCATGGTCAGTTTATGACTGCCATGTCCCGTTTTGATGTCTTCAATCGTCTGCCCTATATCCCAACTCACATCCAGATATAAACCACTGGCATAATGAGCGTCCGTGTCTGCAGCAAGCGCAACGCAAGAATTAGCTGCCAGCTCTGGGCTGTCGGCCTCGATAGCCTCCATGCGTTCCTGCATTTTCTGAACCATCTCCTTCAGGCGCGGCTCCTGGTTCAGTTCCTCGGCGCTGTAGCTACTGTTCATGAGCTTCGTCTTCACGTCCCCCGGTTGGAGGTAGAACGTGCTCACGCCTGTGCCCTTTAGTTCCAGATGCAGACACTGACAAAACCTGAGAAGCGCCGTCTTGGAAGCCGAGTAAGCAGTCATGTACGGGAAATTGTGAATGGCGTTGCGACTCCCGATATGAATCACAGTCCCGCCGCCTCGCGATATCATGCCCGGCAAGACGGCATGTGTCAAGGCCGCCGGGGCTTTCATGTTGATCTCCATCACCCGCCACCATGAGTCGAAGTTCTTTTCATGCTGGAGTGATCCGATGCGGTCGATGCCCGCATTGTTCACGAGGATGTCGACAGGCCCAAGTGACTTCTCTACCCGCGCCACAATGCTGCCGGGACCGTCGTCGCTTGCAACGTCTGCGCAGATACTGACGGCCCTTGGGTAACCAGCCTTGGCCATCTCAGCCACAGTGTCATCAATCTCGGATATGGTCCTCGAAACGCAGGCCACATTGGCGCCGGCGCGCGCAAACGCTATGGCGATGGACCTTCCAATGCCACGTCCAGCTCCAGTCACCAGTGCGACTTTGCCAATCAGAGACGCCTGAAATCTAGCTGGGTCGATAAAAGGGTATCTGTCCAATGGTTCCTGTAGTTTCATAATTGCGGGGATAAATCTCAGGGTTCGCAATGTCCGTCTCAAATATGAGGCGCAGCTATGTCGACGTGACTGTTGGATATCGAGGCTTGGAGTGATTCCGAGAAAGAGTCAGATATTCGAAACAGGCTTTTGAGAGGTAAGAGATCTTTTAGCTAGGCGAGCAGCTAATGCTAAGATCAAGTCTGTCAAAGATTATTGATTATATCGTTTGCTTGCCTGCCAAGATTAGTAGTATATATATGTAACAGTTTTGGTGTAAGATTTGACCTGGAGCATATAAGCGCTGCGTCCCTTCGACTACTCAGTAGGTAGTATTGGTAGTTCTATTCGTAGTAGCCTCGAGTTTCGTACGAGACCAACGGGCGCGTAGGAGCTGCCAATGGCCATCCACCACTGCAACCAACCCCTGTCATACCCACCTAACAACCTCCAGCGGCCTGATTGGAATACCTATCAAAGCCAAGAATCAAATTGCTGTTGGCGCCAAGTACCAGACTCTGCTGAAGAATAATGCAAGCGCAAGCGCCAATATGACGTATAGAAGTGAACTGCTTAACAAACACATCTATGCACGTCGAACTGCGTCGAGCTGTCGTAGGCTGTGGTTGTAGGATGCGCGAGGTCCCTGGTATTCCAGGGGAGGGGTAAGGGTCTAGACGCCCTCACAGCTCCATGACCTCATGCCCGCAATGCACAATATCCCTGCTAGAGCTCCTTCCCACACACACATGGATACCAGCGAGCAGGGCTGTCAGTGGGTGGTGGCGGCGGCCCTCCATCGTGAATATTAGACACAGTCTGCGCTGAGAACGCTCCGCTGCATCTTTCCATAAGTTTCACCATTACCAGCTATTTACATAGCCTGTACATGAGTATTTCAAGATATAACTCTTGCACTCGTCCGAATCCAAGACGTTGCGGTTCGGGCCGTCACCAAAGGCGTGTATTAGTATCATTATGCCAAGCCCAGTCAAGGACGGTTCGCCTACTACCCGTACATCGACAATAACAACAGCTGTTACTTCCGACAGCAAAGATGGCGCGCAAGAGGCCTCGATGCCCCGAGCACGGGAACTCTGGGCACAGATGCTAAAGGAGAAACGACAAGACCTGATCAAAGCTGATGCTACCAAAGCGCTCAAAGTCCAAGATTTCCAAACACTGGAAGCCTCAGTAAAGGACATTCAATCGAACACGCGACAGTCGAGAATGACATCGGGTTTGTTAAAACTCAACCCCATCGTTGAGCGGCTGCAGGGGTTCATCAAGATTGTTTCCATCTTTGTCCAGTCAGATCCCACAATTGCTGCCTTGGTGTGTGACATTTCTAGCAGTTGAGCATGTGTATGCCGTATTGTAAAGGACCAATGTTGACGTATGGATAGGTATGGGGAAGCATATTGGTTTGCCTCGAGGTTGTTCAACCTTGGACCCCCATTGTCGATCAGCAGCTAATCCTCGGATAGTGCTTCAGCCAAAGTACGAAGGCCTTGAACAACGTGGCCGACTTCTTGGATAAGATGACGCGAGCTATGCCGCGCTTCGAAAAGTACCTCGAACTCTACCCAAATAGCGAGAGTCTAGCCTTGACGCTGCTCGACATATACCGCAACTATATCGATGCCACACTAATAGCTATCCGGTATTTTCGACAAAAGCCATGGTGTACTGCTTTCCATCACTCGAGGAGTTTGTATACATGCTGACTTGCAGTTGCCATAGGGAGGCCTGTCAGTGCCATACTGACTGATGTCATGGCCAACTTTGAGAAAACATGCGGCTCGCTTAACGAGATGACCAAGGAATTTGACAAGGAGGTGAATTTAGCGCGAGACATCGAAGAGTCTAAGCATCGCGATAAAGCAGAACAGCATTTCCAACGAATCGCAGAGGCCCTTCCTCACGTCACCGTTCGCAGCAACATCCCAGATTCTCTCTTCTCAGTGCCTTTCCCACAAAACGTGCACTTCATAGGTCAAGAAGGGGAGCTGAAACGGCTCGAGGAGATTGCAACCAATTCAAGCAACTCGCAGAAGTCGTGTGTTGTTCACGGAATCGGTGGCGTTGGGAAGACGAATCTTGCGCTTGAGTTTTGCCATCGCTACCGCACACGATTCAAATATGTTATATGGCTCGCGGCCCAGAATGAAGCCACCCTATCGGACTCATACACCAAAATAGCGACCATGTTGGGCCTATATGACGGAGATCAGACTCAAACATCACTCATAACCGACGTGGTAAGGCGTTGGTTTTGTGAGAGTAAGTTGTTGTAGTATTTTGCGATTAAACACTATACTAACCAGGATTGTTAGACCCTGGGTGGCTCATCATTTTCGACAATGTCGACCATGATGGCTCGATACTCAACCAATACTGGCCACCTTGCCAGCACGGATCCATCATTCTAACATCTCAACGAGTTGATCTAAGTTTCAGATCTACGAACTCGTTACACCTCAAGCCGCTTCAGGGGGAGAAAGGACCGGACCTTCTAATGGATTTTCTGGCCGAAGGCGGATACAAAGCCAACCGCGAGCTGGCTGAACAGGTTTCGAGAGAAGTAGACGGCCTACCTTTGCTTCTTGTCGGCTTGGGAGGTTTCGTGTCTCAAAGCCATGTAAGCCTAGAGGATGTCCTCCAGATCCTCCGTGAGTCGCGAGAGGGGTCCAAATATCTCTTCTCTGATATGGCGGTATTCCAATATGAGATACCCATCCGGCTGGTCTTCCGTCTATCCTTGGAGAAATTGCCAGCGGCTGCCAGGGAACTCATCAACACGATGTCTATGTTTGCCCCTAATAATATCCCGGAGTCCTTGTTGTTGTGCCTGGCCATGCCCCCCGAGGGCATGATGCGTAAACCTTCCGGAAGAGCTCTCAAGGCCATGTGGTATGTATTAGGCATACTGATGAAACTGGATAGATGTGCTCACGAGAATCAGGTTTGCGAAAGAGATTCGTCAGAGCCTAGGATCGCGTCATCTGATTGATGTATCAGAGCCTTCGGGCAAGACTGAGAGGATGTACTCTATCCATCGTTCCGTGCAGCGGACTATACTCGAGATCCTTAGCGACGATGCTGAGCAGCAGCAGACGGCATTCGACAAGGCTGTAGGAGCCATTCATGACGCTCTTCCCAAGCCATCGCCAATCATGGTACCAAGTCGCAGCGGGTTCGACTTGTTCCAAACGTTCGTTCCACACGTGTTGAGTCTTCACGAGATATACGTAAACTCTAGCCCACAACTTGAGCCAACTTTCTCATTCGCAGAGATGATCTGCTCTGCATCTGCTTACCTGTATGAGATGGGACTAGTAAAGCTCTGTTTACAGATTGCAACGACTGGCGAAGAAGTTTGCAAACAGCTTGAAAACAAGGCTAGGAGTTCGTCGACAACTTTGGAGCTCCCTTTAGCAAGCCCTGATTCCGGGGGTAGCCTCGGCGCTAACCTTGGTGTTGATGATATGCCTACCGCAGGCACAGTGAGGACCCTCGCGGCAAATATAAGCGCCTACATCGCAGGAGTTATCTGGATGACAGGTGGCATCAAGAATCGACATCAAGGCCATCATATGGGGCGTAAGGTGCTTAAAGCCCGTGAGCAGCGTGTCGACAACTCTCTGTATGGCCCCGCAAGCGACGAGGATGAGACGTTATTGTCGAATGCTTACAACGACTGGTCTTTGCAATTGATGAACGAGGGCAAGTACCAGGAGGCAAAGCCGTACATTGAAAAGTCCCTTGAAATTAAAGAGCGGCTACTCGATTCGGACAAGGATCAGTTCCAGTTCTTCGTCTCCAAGACAAGCTTAGCACTTGTTTACATGTCTGAAGGAGACAGCAAGAAAGCCCTTGACATGGCCGAGGAGGCTATTCGCCATATCGAGAAAGAAAAGGGCGCTGAAGATTCATACACGCTATGCTTCTCCTTCGATCTTGCCAATCTTCTGGTCGCCACGGGCGATTATGAGAAGGCTGTTGAGTTGCACAAGAAGATTGCAAAGGCGAAGATTGACCTCTTTGGCGAGGTCAACCAAGACACGCTCAACAGCTACTTCGCCGTAGCCCTATGCCAATATCGGATTGGAAACCAGACAGAGGCAAGGTAAGTTGATGAACTCTATAACGAGTCATCGATGCCCTTTGACATTAACACACTTGTTACAGGGTTTACCTGAAGCAGTGCTTCGATAATAGCCAGGCCGCCCACTGGGGAGAAGAGCATATCCTGCGAGCTAGGTGGCTTGAAGCATTGGTGCTCCAGCGTAGCAACGTAGCCGAGGATCAAGAAAAGGGATCAGCGTTGGAGGCAAAGACGATATCCGAAAGAAACGACCTCCTGCGTGCCCATGGTGAAGGCGCTTGGGCTGAGCCAATGGATGGGGTTGACGACATTGTATATTTCGACTTCTTGGTCAACCTGATGGCGGGGCGTACGGCAATGGTTGAATTTTGAATAGATACCCAGCATAAAGTAACAGACACTATAATAGAGACAAAATGATGCTATCTGGCTCCTTCCTAGCGTAAGGACGTTGACGTCAGCTGGGGAGACAACCTCGCTAGCTTTAGGTCCAGCAGGCAGGTAGACCTGACGCTAACAGCACCTAATTTGCGGACACTACGGAGTAAAACTACAGGTACCTACCTGACCAGCTGCCCAACCTTTCAAGCTAACGATACCAGTCCAATCGATATTAGCTGAATTCCGTATTATTTATAAATGCATCTCAACTATATCATTTGCACCATCATAATAACCATTGGAGCTCTGCGCTGTACACAAGCAACTTATTTTTTTGCCAAGCTTGAACGGATGCAGTGAACCCTTGACAGCAAACTGGAGGGGGGGTTATCAGGTATACGAAGTACTCCGTACTGACGCACCTAACTTTGTGCTCCGTACGCAACCAGTTAACTAATAGTACTCCGTAGGTAGTAAGCCGCCAACGGCCAATTACATATCTCGTACGACTCCAACACGGGTACCCAAGTTACTCTCATCACTCGACACAAAACTCATTGTTGTGTGCAACATCACGTCCCAATCGCCAACCAGCCAGCCAGCCATTAACCGTTGGTCTGCTGCTCGGAACAGTGGGCTTGTATAATGCTCCTTCTCTTCCCTCCATGAAAGAAGACCCCGTCGCAATGACTTCCTCCCGCCGGGGGCAGCATCCGACCCTCTCGGTGCCCCTGTTGTCCTCAGCAACAGTCGCAAACCCACCCGTCGACCTACCCCCCATCGACGCCCTCTTCCTCATCGATTTCGACGTCAAGGCCGGCTATACCATCGCGTGGAGGCGCGCCGCCGACGGCGTTGAGCTCGACGGCACAGTAGAGTACAAGTCTCTGCCTTCGGGCCTGCACACTGTCTCCGAGGACCTCATCTACTTTGTCCACGATGGCCTCCACGCGGGGCTCAGCGCATTCGTCAACATGCCCTGCGACGAGGAGGAAGCTAGGAACGCCAGGATGATCGCAGTGGGTGTTCTCGTGCCGCTTAGCTATGGGAGATTAGGACGTGCTTGGAGGCATGCCCAAGGCCTAAAGGACATGGCTGCGTATGCATCAAACAACCATTCCATCCTTACCTGACGCCACGTTTAACACATCGAATAGTATTCTCGCCAACGATCGGAAGCAGACCGACCTCCTCGAAAAATACTGGGATGAGCACAATGCAAAGAAGAACGCTTCTCGGCCTCCCTCCTCGGGGGAAACGCCAGTCACCACGCCAGCTGTAACCTCCGAGGCGCTACCGCAACCGCGCAAGGGCTCGACTAGGAATCGGTCTGCCTCTGATGGCGCTTCTCTGGCGCCGGCCGAGCACAAGCTTTCGCCTCATCATCCGGCATGGAGCCTGACCAACCTGCTGGACAAGTTCGGTCCCCTAATATTTCCCATCCATCGCGCGGCTCTCTTGAGGCAGAGGATACTCATATCCTGCCATGCACCCGTACATGAAACCTGCGACTTTGGTAAGCCCAAATTTGCTTTATTGCGACCAACGCTCTAGCTAACAGCTTCCAGTATACAACCTTTCTGTTCTCTCAAATATACCCCTATCTCTTACCAACATCCTCCCCGAAAATACCCCTACCCAGCGTCTCCGTCCTTTATTCACCATCGGCGTCCATGATATCCCTTTTCTCATGGAAGATTACGAGGCGTCTAAGCGACGCGCTCTGCTCGACGAGGCCATAGATGATGAGGCAGGTTCAGGCTGGATCGCCTGCACCACCGACAGCATACTCGCAATGAAGGACACCCTCTGGGATATGCTCATCACCATGCCTCCTGAGCACAGCGTCCATGCAAAAGAAAAGGTTATGCCTACTATCGAGTGTCCTCGGGGGAACCCTATTAAAGCTACGCAACGTGATGTCCGTCGTTTTAATGCCCTTCGCAACGGTCTCGCCCGCCTAGCTCACGGTCCGGGTAGTCCAAGCACAGAAGAAGCACAGCACCAACAGAATGACGACGATTCATTTGACCAGGTCACCGAGCCCCTCACATGGGCTGCATTTGCGTACAATGGTTACATGTGGTGGGCTTCCGCAGGGGAGCAGCTCCGCTCAGATGAGCAAGAAGAGGCATCCCGCGATGCAGCACTCCTCGAGGACCTGGCCCCCGCCCCGCGCGCTCCCCCGGTCATGTCCCTGTCCGACAGCCTCGCCTCGTTGACTAATCGCTGTGGACGTGACGAAGCCGGTGTGGAGCTGGCCGTCATCGCCTATTTCCACCGTCTGACGACCCAGATGCTTAGCGTGCTGTCTGACGTCGCGGATTGTGTGGAAGAAGAAGAACCCTTCCCCTCATCAGACGAGGAGGATTCCCAGCTGCTGCTAAACGCCGAGGAAGAGAGATTTATTACGGTCAACAGCCGCTGCGTGGAAAACATGGGCCTAGATGTGTGGAGTGGCTCAGACGCGGTATTTGTGGACTTGCTTATGAGGACGTACTTTGGCCGCGGAGCCCAGATTGAAGGCAAGGGGGTCGAGATTTGCGGAGTGAGAGTCTGTTAGAGTACAAGTGCAAGTCTGGTGTCGGCGAATTTTGGTTTTTATGTTTTTTGCTTCAAAAGGGGTGGCTTTTGTGAGATACCGGACATTAGCTTCGGTTCGCGGCGTTGGGAGTCTTCTCTTCTTCTTCTTCTTCTTTCCTTTATCTCGCTTCGAAGCACGGCAAACATAGATATACTTGTCTTGTGTGTGTGGAATATCTATTCTCTACCGTCACATTTGAACCCTGATCCATATAATGCAGCCACAGACCCAACCCCCCTTTTACCACCCTATGCAAGACCAAGAAAACTCCAAAACACAAAATGCCCGATGCCCAGCGCTTCCCCGACTCTATTTCTATATAACCGACGTATATTCTTCACTCCTTGAGGGCCTGTAGCGCCTGGCTCAAGGGTACGACGCGCAAGCTCTTGGTCCTTCTGAGGCCAAAACCACCTCCACCTCCACCTCCCTGCTGAGGCAGCTTTGTTGGAGCCATCGCATCGCTCCACTTCCTGAAAACCCTCTTCATATCCCTGGGAATACCCTCAAGAACAACCGTAGATACGGGGACAAAAGGTCTGTCCTCCATTCCTGCTGCTAGGATGGCGTACTCCTGCGCAAAGTGCAGCGCGTTGTGGAATGATGCAAACTGCGTCGAAGTGCGGGCGCCAACGATGATGTACATTTCGAAGAAGGCGTCTAGGATGTAGATGTTATGGGGGGAGAGGTCGAGCTGGCTGAAGGGGAAAATCTCATAAATCTAGGCATCTTCATTAGCGAACATGGTTATCGAAACGTTAGGGGCATGGTGCTTACCTGCTGGCGCGACTCTGCGTCTGAGCAGAAGAGTCTGCTACAGTATTTCCCATAGCTGGGCTTCAGCTTCCAATGATCAGCTGAGTGTGGCCTCGACTTGGCGCCGCTCTGAAAGATATCCCAGAAGGAGTCCGGCTCACTGCCATCCTCGTACTCGATAAGTTCTCCCGTAAGGCTGAGGTCCATGCCAATGAGGCGAGCGCCGCTGAGCTCATCAACATCACTACCCTTACCCTTCCAGAGATAGCACTTCCCACCTTGTGTAATAAGGTAGGGGAAGCCAGAACAGAGGCTCAAGGGGCTAAAGTCGACCTCATCAAAGGCGACCTGGCCGTGGTAGCGTCGGCCACAGAGCATCTGAGGCGCCAGAGAGTCGTATTTACTGCTCGAGCCGCGACGGATGATGATGACGCCTCCGAGGGCTTGTACAAACTCTGCCGTCTCCTTGCCTTGACGGAGCTTGACGAGCTTGGCTCCCAGAGATCTGGCCTCCCGCGAAGCAAACAGCTGAGCATCCTCGGCTGTTGCGTCGGGAACCTCATCCCCGATCCAGTGGTACACCTCGCAGACCTTCCTGCCGCTCTGATCCACGAATTCGTGCGGACAGACGTACATTTCCTGATCAAACAAGACACGCTCGTTGTGAGAAGGCACAGGAATCTTCTTGCCATCAGGGGAAAGCCTCATCATCTGTACACCCAGACTATTGATCTTAGCAGCAGTCTGGGGTTTGTTCATGAGAAGTTCGGCCGGGTCAACCTTGTAGTCATTTCTTGGCCGCTCATCTCCGAAAAAGTCGTTAAGTTCATGCGACAATTCGTTGGCATGCTTCAGAGGAGACCGGAGGGGAGACTCTATTTGTGGAGGTGACTTGGGATGTTCTAGCGAAGGCATTGGCATCGCTCTCGAGGATGGTCTCGAGCTTGTAGGCGTAGTGGGAGTGTCTACCGACGCGTTGGACCTTACTTGCGGAGGCGATTTAGTCGTTAGAGGTGGCGATTTGGCCATTCCTCCTCCGAATAAGGACGTAGAGTTCCTTACTGATGCTACAGGCTCGCTGTCCACTTTAGTAGGAGAAGGCGGCTCGTTAGGAAAGCCCCGTTCGCTCATCTTCACAGGTGACCTAGATCCTGTGCGCTGGTGCGTAAGCTTGATGGGCTCCTTCACAGGTTCCGGAGTCGATGGAGAGTCATCCAAGAATATGGACATTCTCTTCGCATCAAGCTTTTTCGGGGATCCAGGCTGAGACGCCCCATCACCGCCAGTCTTATGAGTCTTAACAGGCGAGAGAGGCTCAGCAGTAACTGGCTTCTCGGGACTAGTAGGTCGTCTACGAAGCGCAAACGGTCTCGCCCTCGATTGTTCTTCCTCTTTCTCAGGCTCAGTACGGGGACCCATTGGCCTGGAGACTGGAGTCTGATTCCAAAGAGCTGCCTTCGCTGCGACTTGCTGTTGGATAGACGGGGGTGCAGGCTTTTCCTCGGGAGATGCCTTTGGCTCCTCAGGTGCAGGAGAGACTTCCTTCGTCGCCTCCGTGGGACTTGGAAGCTCTCGCTTGGGGGATTCCGGCTTGACCGCAGGCGATGATACAGTAGAGGCCGCCTCAGGAGACTTTGCTGTTGCCGCAGTGGAAGCAGGCGCTCGCCTCTTAGGACCGCGCGCGCGTGCTTTTGTCATGTGCGTCAACTGTGGTCCGGGGGCAGAAGGTTCTGTAGAGCCACCGCTAGCTGTAGGCTTCGAGGTTTCAGAATCCCCGTTCCCTTTGCCGCCATTAGCTGCCATGGGAGGAGGTCCTCGAGCAAGCATACCGGCGAGTCCGGGGTTGAAGCGATCGGCAAGTTTGCCTACGCCCACACGGCCTTGTCCTAATTTTGAGGGTGCACTAGTCTCCTTCTGCAGGCTAGGAAGAGCTCGTGGCTCGGCCCTACTGACTTCAGGCACCGTCTGCACCTTTGCTAATGGCTCTGCTGGAGGGCTTGTAGCTTCAGGAGAGGAGGCAGAGGTTGCTACAGGTGAGGCCGAGGTTTGACTAGTCTGTCTCTTTGGTCCTGGTACTGGTTTTGCCGAGATGGTAGGAGGCTTGGATTCAGGTAGCTTGGGTTCAGGTACTGAAAACTTTGGAACTCCCGAAATCTTGCCTAGAGTGGCACGACGGGCAAGCCCCTCAGGCAAAGGCTTGTCCTGGGTAGAGGTCGTAGCGCCTCTAGCTCTTGTGACCCCTCTACCTTCGGCCTGCGCCTTCTGGAAATCATCCTTCTTGGCTTGAATGGCCTCCTTGAACTCATCCTTGCGTTCTGTCTTCTGAGGACCGCCAGTGTTGTTGAGTGCCGCCTTACCCCGAAGGATGTTTCCCTTGAGTTCATCGGAAGCAACATAATTCTGGGTCTTGGTTCTCCGTAGGTTACCTAGAGCATTCTTGAATTCAGGCTCCTCAGTCTTGGCAGATCCTGGGTCTGCAGGACGGGGCCGCAAGACGGTGCGAAAGTCAGTCTTTGGAGGAGAAGAAGAGACCTTGGGTGATGGGCTGACTGCCTTTGGCTGCTCCGAGGGGGGTTCGATGGGAGTTTGTGGCTCAGCCGCCGGTTCCTCCGGCTTGTCTTGCATGGCTTCGTCCCGAGGTTCTACAGGCCTAATGTCCGGGCTCTTCATTGAGATGCTAGACCTAGCAGCATGCCCCAATGGAGGCTTGTTTCCTCCCACAGGCGGCGAGTAGATGCCTCCTAAGCCAGTCGTGTTAGGCTTTGCGTTGGCGCCCATAGGCGAGGACCTCATAAGTCCACCGATGCTAACTTGGTGCTTGTGGGAGCTCCTACCGCCATCGTTTGTATTGTTGCCGGTGCGGTCAGTCTTATTCTTATTGAGTTCCACCATCCATGCAGGTTGTGTTGGCGTGTGGGGCTTTGTTGAAAGCTTTGGCGACTCAGGTTTGCTCAGGGCACTCTCGAGCCAACTGGACTTTGTCGGACTCCAACGTCTATGGTCCATGGTCTTGGATGGGCTTGTGGGTACAGGAGGCTCCTCCTCCTCCTCCCCCTCCGTCTTAGTGGGCGAGGGAACGCCGGCAGTTGCTGTTGAAGAGATGGCTGTTGTGGTAGAGACCACGGTTGGCGCAGAATCGTCATCATCGCCCTCTTCGTGTGCTGGCTTTGCAGGCGTGGTAGGACTTGGTCGGACGAGGCTCTGCGGTCTGGATTTAGAGCGGTTCGAAGCAATGGGGTCAGCTCGTGTCAGGCCTGGAGGACTAGTAACACTCCAGCGCTTGACGCTGTCGGATCTTTTCATCATTGCGCTCTGAACAAAGCCTCCCATCCCTTTTGTCGGCGAGGTCGAGCGCGTAGGGGATGTCCGTCCCGGAGATGATGGTGGGGGCTGCTCGGTGGTCGCTGCGTCGTCGTTGCTAGGACCATCAAAACCAGCTGGATTCAATGAAAGAGGAGAGGCAAGGGAGCTTGTATTGCTGACAATTGAAGTACTTCTGCCTCTAGCAGAAGCATTCGACATGCCTGGAAGCTCCGCACTGGCTGTCGTGGCATCTGCCCGCTCCTCCTCGTCCTCCACTTGATTTTTTCTGTATGCTGCGGAACTCGAGCCTCGGTCGGCGGTTTGGCGGAACCATGAAGGATCCTTGGATCCCAGGGTTTGTGCTATTTGATCTTTAGGGAAGCTGGTTTCGGTGGCTGAATGCGGCTCCTGCGACCCGGCAAGCGATCTCTGGGTCGCGTTCTGAGCGGCCAGCATGCTCAACGGCCGGCCGCTGGTGCCGCTGCGGGATGTAGGCCTTCTCTGCCACGCAAGTGCCGTTCTGCTAGTAGGAGGCGTGTTTGCGGCGCTCTTCTTGGGCTCACCATCGTCCCCGACGGGATCATTCTCTTTGGTGGGAGAGGAAGACAGAGCCATTGTATCTGGGTCGGGGTCGGTGGACGTCTCACGAGGGGTCCGAGTCGGGGACTCGAGCTTTGGCGTTTCGGAGACACGAAAGCCTTGTCGGCTGGACCGCGGGGAGGGGGTGTTGGCGGGCGAGGACTTTTGAGGCGAGATGGATCTTGCACGTTCTGATCAAGCTCGAGTTAGTGCCACTAGAACGAGGTTGAAAGTAAACAATGCCGCCACCACTAAAGATATGGGAGCGCCCAGACTGTGCCCGGTTGGCGCCAACTGTCGGGCACGCCCAGCACGGCTCTGACTGCTAGTAGTCCACAACACCATCTCTGGTTCAAGGGCCTCATCTACAGCCTTATTCTGTACTGTGTAGTGAATATTCCATGGTATACTGAGAGTATACATAGCATAGTGCAGTACGACCAAAACGCCTCAGCAACCATGCAAGGCACCGACGAAACGAGGGAAACAACAAATAAACAATAAAGGAAAAAAGAGGCTCGAGTTCGAGTAGTGCAGGCAGTGCTAGGAGAAGCAGAGGAAAATTCAGGTAACCCTTCTCTTACCTTCTCTCCGAGCTTGCCTCTCTCGCTTTGCAGCTAGATATTCTTCCAGTTCCCGGGCTCGGACTTCATCCTCCTCGATCTGCTGCCCTCGAAGGCGCTCGACTTGCTCAAGGAATTGGGAAACTTCGTCCGACATTGTTACTCGGCATCGCACTTCGTCTATTTTGATTCGATGGCCGACTGGTTATGTGAGATCAGAGTATGGTGAAGAAGTAAAAGGAAGGAAAGTTCGGTGATTAGGTAGTCTTTTTTCCATCGGAGAGTGGGATGTTATGTGGTTACCTATTGGATCGTGTGTGTGTTGGCGCGCCTCCCACCATCGACTTGCTCCGTCCACTGTTGTCATTGGGAGTGTCTTACTCCATACGGAGTACTCTCTCCCACCGACACTGGCCTCTCCCCCTACGTACCCCCCCTGGCACGGCCGGCTTTCGCTTTGTTCCGCACCACTACCGTCCCTGCAGCAGTCCATCGTTCTAACGCCATTGGCATTTCCCATCATGCACTGCATTGACATTGACCACCTCTAGTCCGAAACTTCATTCGTATCGCATGCACGCACAACTACACCGACCATCGCGACATCTTTACCTACTACGATACTACGACTACTTCTGACCCATACACATCCATGATTGAGCTCACCGGTCTCTGAGAGATTACATACTAGATTTGTTTACATTCGGCTATTTCCGACCGACCGCGTCGCCAGCGCGACGACTCGCCAACCCCACGTCCTTGCCTTCGAATCCGCCTCGGTTCAGCAAGGTTATCGTCGCTGGGCACTATTACTTACAAGTACGAGCCCGTTGGGACGTTTCAGTGGTGCCTCGCTAGTCCTGAACTCTGTTTCCATTGGGTTGTGATCATCAACACCAAAATCAGCCTTCACGACCGTCAACCTCCAACGCCATGCTACCGTTTCGAGGCCCCCTTGCTCTCTCTCTCTCGCTCAGTAGAGGAAGAGCCTCTTCTTAGCCTCATCTACTACCCAGGCTAACCCTTCCTTCAAGTTCTTGCCCGTCATGGCGCTGCATCTTAGTACATGCCATCTATGTGTCCGAATCGATTCCAGCTCAAGCGCCTAATCATCCAATATATGTCAGCTCTGGAAAATCTGCTGCCGAAAGGCCTCCGCATCTTACTGTGAGGATCTCTTTCTCATCCATGCAACCCTCCACGTCCGTCTTGTTCGCAAAAACCAAAAGACTCGCCCCTGCCAGACGCTTGGAGAAATATCAGCAACGTTGTTTGATTTGATCCGGAGCGTATCGCTCACCTCTTCCTGTAATAAACCGTGAAGTTCGTCCCTGCAGTCCTGGATTCGCAGACGATCCGTTGCATCCACAACCCAGATCAGTGCGTCTGTCTTCTCAAAGTAGTTTCTCCAATATGATCTCAGCGTCTTTTGTCCGCCGACATCCCCTGCAAGACATCAGTGACCTGCACTACTCATCGCTGATGTCGTGGAGTTGAACGTACAAATATTTAGCTTGTATCTGCTCTTCGTTAGCGCTCTCGTCATCGGTCCATATGTATTGCTTTCAGACTTGCCCCTCATAATCAATAGTCTTAATGATGAAGCCCAGAGTCGGGCTAACCGTGTTCACATCTTCCCCCATGATCTTCTTGACGATGGTTGTTTTCCCTGCATTGTCAAGCCCTCTTGACCGGCATCCTCGTCAGCGGTGAGAAACTGGGTGCACGTGTCAGATATCAACGTACAGCATCAGGATCCGCAGCTCCTTGTCCTTGAGACGGGCTTTCCTGAGTATAGAGAGCATCTTTCTTGATCTTCTTGCGGCTGCTGCTTCTTTTGGATAAGATGGTGACGGACGTCTGTCGACCTGATTCCGTATTGTGAATGCGGAGGTAAGCCTATGTTCCACCCAAGCCTCACCTTCCGATATGATTTGCCTATGTGATGGTCGAAGACTGAAAATCGATTGTATTGCCGAAGCCTTCTTATCACCAACAGAGAAAAAGAATAGGTTATTATTCGCGGTTATATTGCGAGGCATACATTGTCTATCTTCTAGCAGCAAAACATGTGATACGTTCAGGGTAATACTCCGTATGTACCGCGCAGAACCAATAAGTGGAGAAGACACTAGCTCACAAGATCAGAATCTACCTACATACCAGCAAACATTGCGACTCCTTCATCCGCACAGGCAACCAACATATCCCATACTCATCGGTTCCTATTGTTGACATCAATCCAATCAGCTGGTAATCTAGCCCAGTGCTTGATCGAGTATCCTATGATTTCATCATCGGCATTCACCCACAACGTCAAGAGCATGCTTCGGGATCTTGAGGCATTGTGAACACATCACCATGGACATCATCTGGAAGTCTGCTTGTATCTTGCCCTCGTAGCTCCCATAGGCTCGCATCAAGCCACCTACTCCAGGGGTATGCAGTGCTTTTCACGGCTTCCTCGATGGTCGTCAAATGCCTGAAGTCGAATTTGGCAAGTAAATCTGCCTTCCAGGCCGGATCCTGGGCCTCTTTGTGTACGCTGTAAGTGTCGATGTAGATCTTGTTGTACTGTCGGTCGTTGTTACGAGTTAATGTGTTATAGACTCGCCCAGGCTCATCGCATTTCCACTCATAGTCTATGAGGCTGCGGTGATAGGTGTAGACGACACTTAGCATCTTGTCCAGTAAAGCCGTTCCAATTTTCTGACGTCGGTGCTGTGGGCGAACAATCAAATGTAGGCGACAAGCGTAGCGCGCACCGGCCGACGCCCTACTAATTATGCCCAGAGACGCTTCGGTTGCTATCGCAAAGCCAAGGACCTTGGCCGGCTCCGATGCTTCTGGCTCTCGCGTCCTAAGAAATTCTTGAAACTCGTCATAGAATTGGCGATAAGTTTCCTTGCAGGGCCACTGGCTCGGATCCATAAACTTGCTGCAAGGCTTAGGCGGCTCAGTGGCTACAATGAATGGTCGCTGATTCGCCTTGCATTCCTCAAAGATCATTCGGACATGGGATGCTTGGATGGGGGCAGTTTCAAAAACAGTCGTACATTCTTCCTCCCTTTCGCTATTCATGATCTCTGCCAAGGCCTCGAAATCACAAGGTGCTGCAGGCCTAATGACACAGTCTGCCTTGGGCCATGCCGGGTTGGGTTCATTCTCGAAAGCAAGATCTTCCTTAAACGTTTCACACTCCTGTAGCTCACGCTTGGTCTTTATCGCGACTCCAATTCTCTCGCGATTCAACATCTCGCGTTCAATTTGGAGATTTGATGTCACCTGCTGCTGGTGGAAACGAGTCCTCGGGTCCAGCTTGTCGACATCTGGATGCATGATAGTCTCAGGGTAAGGCACTGGGTCCATGAAAAGTCCTGTGGATGGATCAATGTCACAGTGCTCAAGTCGGGGGGTGTGCCTGGTCTTGTGATCGAGATGTGTTGTATAGGCCGGCTGAGTAAGGGATTCGCGCCACCTTTCAAACAGCGTCGGAGATGCGGTAGATTCCATGTCGAATTTTGTTTCTCCATCGCCTTGAATGTGTGTAGCTCCCGAGACAGTGATCTCGCGACATGTGTTGCTAGCAGCAGGATTTGATATCGCGACAAGACACTGGCTGTTATGGGAGATCTGGCTGATGCTCCAACTACGGGTAGATCCCTTGCGTTCTTGATTTCCTTCGGCGTTGGGAACGGTCGCCAAAGTCAAAGCAGTAAGCTTGGGCAAGTCTTGCTCCTCAGGCCCAGGAGTTGCGTAGTTCGGCTGAGCAGGAAACTTTTGCCCAGGCGATTGGGGCGTTACGAATTTTTGCATGCTAGAACAAGGTGCAACGGACTCCCCTGGCTCGGCTTGGATGCTGCTATCTTTCTTGGGTGTCGTGCATTCCTGGACGGGCGTTGCTGGGGCTTTATGAGGGGGTATGGCCGGCGACCTCTGCAAAATCACTGGCGAATTCTGTCCAGAAACAGGTGACTTGGCCTGGCCTCGTGCCCAACGGCTGGCGTTCAAGCCAACACTAAGGCCTCGGCCAAGCTGTGCTTTCTCCTCTCGAGATCTATCGTTGAGGGCACGTTGCTCATCATAGCCAGATCGAGGAGATGGGGAGACATTGCCATCACAGCCTTGAGCAGTGTTGGGGAGCCTTCCGTAGGGCGCTACATGTGGTGCCATGACCGCCGTGGAAGGAGTTCGTTCCTGTGAAGAAGTTAGTGCTACATCTTGGATGAGCAGGTCAAGTGGATAGAATACGTACCAAATATAAGATACAACAAGAAATACAGGAAGCGAGTATGGAGGCCCAATGGGGTGTGATGTGTAGTAGAAATAACCCTGATGATGCTGATGTGAAGCCCGACGAGGACTGAGGATACACAGGAGAGGAAGATTGTGAGCGTATACAGCTTGTGAGGGAGAGAAGAGAAGGCCGAGGATTCGCGGGGCAAACGATCTAGAAGTCAACTTGGGCGAGAACTCAGCTTCCAAGGCAGAGGAAACGGGAAAACGCAAACTTGGAAGGCAGAAGGTGCAGCTGGCGGCAGCTGGCAGCAGGTGCCCCGCCTGCCGTGACGAGGTGAGCCTTCCTTAAGCTCCTCTTGACCGTAAAAAGCAAGAGCGACTGAGAAGAATCAAGTTTTGGCCTGGAAATTTTGCATCCATCTGGGTAGAGGCTGTGCACTATTCATAATCTGGAAGTCTCTGTATGGAATTATTATCGCCATAACTGGGATCTCGATAGGCAGATGCCCCCTGTCATTGATACCTACTTAGGTAACGATGTAGTTTCAGGTAAATATTATTGCGAAATATATAAAAATAAATATATAATTTTATTTTGCAAGATATACTAGACTCCGGTAGGCGGCCTCGAAATAACCCTCTAGATCTTCTTTTAAGGTATCTCTATTAATACTTCTCTATTTAATGCTATACATTAAACTTAGTAACTAATACCTACTTAAGTAACGATATAGTTTCAGGTAAATATTATTGCGAAATATATAAAAATAAATATATAATTTTATTTTATAAGATATACTAGACTCCGGTAGGCGGCCTCGAAATAACCTTCTAGATCTTCTTTTGAGGTATCTCTGTTGACACTTCTCTATTTAATGCTGTGCATTGAACTTGGTAACTGTTTGCCTTTCGAGAAATTATCACAGCCGCCGAAGATACTGTGGTTGGTAAAGTTTGGATTGTTACACACAACTGATGGAAATTTCCATGCACGAGCAAGATATTGTATCATGCTCCTCGTTGATGCGGGAGAATTGTGTGGGAATATGTATTGTAATACCTAGCAACTTATCATCGGCCGCATGGCCTAATGGCTAAGGCGTCAGATTTCGGTTCTTCGCCGGTTCTCTGAAGATTCCAGGTTCGACTCCTGGTGTGGTCGTCTTCAAACTCTCTCAGAGAGATCGTTCTTTTTTTTTATTTTTGCATTTCACTTCTTGTCTTTATTACACTTTGAATTTTTCTGCCATGGTAGGTACCATTATATTTTTTTCCGCACCTGACTAAGTTGTGGCATGTCTCTCAGTTTGTGGCAAGTCGAGCTGCGAATGGCCCCGCCGAGATCGGCCTAACGCTTATCGTCGCATATTTTAGATGAGTGGTCAACCACAAAGAAACAAGTCCTGCATCACGGAAAACCTGACCGCTGGCCTGCCTGCCTGCCTGCAACTTCACGGCAATAGAACCGTCAGCTGCCATTGAGCTCTGACTCGGAGAGCTGCCAGACATTGGTAACCGGTCTCCTCGACCTTGGAGCCATCCATACAATTCTGGCCTCAGGTATTCTAGTCAATTCCAGCGCATGAAGATGTCTTCTTCTTTGCCTGGTAACAGGGAGCTCCCCGCGTCCCAGTATGATCTGGGCACGTACCTGGGCCGGGTGAAGCACACCATCGGTATTACGAACCCGAGGTATGTCAAAAGTTGATGGGATCGGCTTGGGGCATGGGGCCAACTGATTCTTGATAGCACACTCCTTGCTGGCACGTCTGGCCTCGAAAAGGCGAAGGCACTCGTTACAGACTACAAGACGGGAAAGATCCAGAACATGTCACCAGAGTTGTGGCGCGCCAAAAAGATTGTTGACTCGACACTTCACCCTGGTAGGAATAATGTTCGCGGATTGAGTTGATCAAGAACGCCTGGACTGACGTTGAGTTTGTTGCAGACAGCGGAGAGCCCGTGTTTCTTCCCTTCCGAATGTCATGCTTCGTATTCTCCAACTTGATTGTTACGGCCGGTATGCTCACCCCTGGTCTCGGCACGGCAGGCATTATTGGCTGGCAGGTTGCCAACCAGTCTCTGAACGTCGCCATCAACAACGCGAACTCGAACAAGTCATCTCCTATGACATACATGGACCTCTTCAAGTCCTACTGCGTTGCCGTCTCGGCTTCTTGCTCCGTGGCGTTGGGACTGAACGCCACTGTCCCTCGTCTCAAGGTCTCGGAGAGCGCACGCAACGTCCTCAAGCGTCTTGTACCATTTGCTGCTGTCGCAACGGCAGGTGCTCTCAATGTCTTCCTCATGCGTATGGGTGAGATCACGACTGGTATCGACGTCAGGCCTGTTTTGTCGGATGAGGAGAAGGCCAGGCTTGCCGCCGAGGGCAAGTCTGAGGGCTCAGTGCCCTCGCTCGGCAGGAGTCAGGTCGCCGCCAAGCTGGCCGTGTACGAAACTGCTGCTAGCCGTGTTTTCAACAACAGTCCCATCATGATTCTCCCAGCACTTGGGCTCTATCATATTCAGTACAAGCAGGCGTGGTACAAGAGGGTCATGGCTAAGGCCAGTCCTAGCGTCGCCAAGGCACTGCCCATTGGCCTGAACTTGGGGTTGATCATGATCACCTCGTTTGCTGCTTTGCCCCTCGCATTGGCTGTATTCCCTCAGCAGCAGGAGATCAGTGCGGATAATCTCGAGCCGCAGTTTCACGGCAAGGGTGGGAAGGATGGCAAGGTTGTGTTTAATCGTGGGCTGTAAAATGTCGCCGATTAGACATTATCCGAAGTAATGGACCTGTAGACCGCAGCACCCTATCTAGCCAGCGGTGTTTCGAAGGGCCTTGTTGCAAGGTTCGGCATATCTTGTATATAATAGCATGAGTAGATGGATTCCGGAGTGCGAGGCTGATTCTAAGTTCTAAGCTAGCAGTAGTAGACACACCTGGGAAAGTGTATATAGAATGACTAAAACGGGGAAAATGGACATGGCTAGCATAAGACGATAAATTTGCAGCGTACAAATTTTTCTTTTTCGTTTGTCATTCGTTCGTTCGATTTTCTAATATGGTGGATAATTCATTCTACAATACCTGTGATGCTGGGTGTATTAGAGAATCACGATATAGCTTGACAATGGGTGGGATGGGTTTCAAGGCCGGGCTGAGGTGGAATTTTGGTGGTGCAAATATCTTACCCAGTTCTGGGCTTGCACCACGATCATCGTGTTTAGCTATAAAGATCATTAGAAACGCAGACTGCTTCATCTCGTACGAACAGTATCTTGTTCGGGAAAACGAGTTCTTTGTTAAGAACGGAAAGTAGGGTTGTTTGGGGCCTTCCACTGACGGCCTTAGGGTAGTGTCTGCAGCAGAACAAAGTACTCCGTACGAAGTACAGTACGGCGTAGCACAGTAGCGCTGCGCTGCTGTGCTAGTTTTGCCACTGGATCGGCAGGACCCTCATGCCAAGGAACCGCCTTGCAGCGAAACAACAAAGGGGTGCATCTCACGATGTTGTGCCAGCCGCACAGGTGGCACTATAGAGAGCGGCATTCGGTTGGGTAAAGACATGCTGCATCCCGGTTACGTTGAAAGAAGCCAGGAAGGTTATTGGGCA
Source organism: Trichothecium sympodiale (assembly GCA_003012115.1). Classification (NCBI taxonomy): domain Eukaryota; kingdom Fungi; phylum Ascomycota; class Sordariomycetes; order Hypocreales; genus Trichothecium; species Trichothecium sympodiale. The sequence goes on from PXOB01000179.1 coordinate 80,830, forward strand.
TGTGCCCAGGTGAGGGGTTGACTTCTACCTACAACTAAGACATGGACGTTGCCAGGTGACAGAATGGAGTGTCCTCGTTCGTTCCTTCCAGTTGTGCGGACACTACGGGGCAAGACGCGGCTGAACGGCCGCGGACGTTGTGGGTATAGCCAGTCAGAAGCGACAAAATTATGATGAAGTGGATGGATGGATGGGTGGGCGACGGGCGTAGAGGGGGGCGAGCGATTGGACTGAGGTAGGGCACTGCTTCACGATGGCTTCTTAATTGATAAATGCGGTTTTACTTCTTGCATTCAGCTTTGAAGTGATTTGATTTCAGAGTCCTCTTTGGAGGGTTGAAGTCGAAGGACGAGCACAAACAGGCCGTCCATTTCACATTGTTGAGACAGTTGGGTGGAGGAAGGATGAAGGCGTGCTGACTAGATTCGCCTGACTACCTACAAGTAACCTTGCCAAAGATGGTTCAACGGGGCCGTGCGGGCTGCTCACACCTAGTAATGTGCCTAAAAGTCTGTATGTTCTAGGCCTGTTTGTTTATTAGCACCGTTCATCACACGACTGGTGTTTCCCGCTTGTGCTGTCCGGCAGTGAGACCAGACTCAACATTTGTACTTTGTACGGAGTACAGGAGCAATACACTGCTAGTAGTAGTTTTGCCGTGGCCTTATATGCCGCTGCTGAGGAGGCGGCAATGGTGAGATGCGCCGGCGAACCTTGATAACAGTGAACCGCGCAATATTTTGATGCGCTGATCAGCTTACGTTATTGAGAAAAAATTCTACATGTTCATTGTGTTGTACTGAAGCGTGACAGCCACAATGGGTCAATAATTACTTGAATAAATTTGCTAAGGCATTGTTGCTGTTCTATTGATGTTGCCCAATAATAGTAGCGAGTGCATCTTGCTACGCATTAGGTGAAGATTTGGAGTTTTGATCCACTGTCGAAGTGGGTGAAATTCAGACTGCGTTTTCCTGTAGTGGCTTGAAGTTTTGGAACAAGACTGCCGATTCCCGTACCTGACGCGCACAGCCCGCAATTCAAGTTTTTACTCGAGAAGCACAAAGGAAAGGAACAATAGGGGAAAACAGTAGTAATATGACTCAATCAAAAACACCTGAATAGATGAATAGATTTTTTTTTATATTTTGGATCTTTGGTTTCAATAGCACTTACCGCATCTTCAGTACCACGAATATCAAATACCTGATACCTTCCTTACCTATTGAGACCCATTTCCCCAGTGCCATTCATTCATCAGAGTGACCTCGGGGCCAACCCTTCCCGTCACAAGTCTCCGCAGTGCCGTCATTAAATGAAGTTGTCCAACCATCGGACCCAAGAGTTGGAGCATTGCTAGATCTGAATTGTGACCAGCCTGCAACCACAGCAAATCGCCACCACGACCACACACACCTGTAATTGTCCCGCGTTGAAGATTGTGCGTGGCTTTATTCTCGGCCCTGGATTTGCTAGCACTAAGACCTAGAACCCCCGGGGCGATATAAAATGATATGATGAAAAACTTTGGTCGAAAATGAGAACCTTTGCCAGTAAAAAATAAAATTGCTCAACCAGTCAATTTAAACGCCGTACGGAGTAAATGATAATACAGTACCTCTAGAGCACAGGCCAACCTGTGCAGGGCAACCATACCTCATAACACCACATCACATCACAGATTCTGCACCCTAGCGCTGCAATCACTAAAGTACAGGGCATAACGTAGGTACGTAGCCCCCCGTAGCCCCCCGTTGGCTCTCGGGTCGCGTCACTGCAGCGCACATGAAAAAAGCGAACTTTCAAGTGTAGTACTAACAGCTGACAGGGGACGTTCCCCAAAGAGTAAGGTACTACCAGGACAAGCGGTTGCGTGCCCCCAGTCCGTCATTCTCTCCACTCTGGCCAGCCAGCAGCTCCAGTCGCCTTGGCCCTGCACAAAGCGTAAAGTGCGTGCAAAGAGTGCGGCGATAGTCGCGCTGCCCAATCACTGGAAACTCAGCAAGCCCAGTGGCCGTGTCCACGGGCCACCACCTCCAACACAATCTACCTACCCGTAATGCTTTTAGCACTCGCCTAACCTACGGAGTACTCGACTCGGATGTCGATGGGCTGGCCCTTCCTTTTTCTCAGCATCGACGACGACACGGATTGTCTGCCCATAGAACATCTTCAACTCTATTCAACGAGAGGATGTCGACGCCTACGACGGCCGTTGCCTCGTTACCTCATTATCATCCTCATCACTACACTCGTGCTCATCCTCCTTCTCATCCCCATCCTCCGCACCCGCAAGCGTCATACGACTACGGCGCCCATCACCACGGCCAGCCTCAGCAGCAGCCCGGGGCCTCCGCTGCTGCTGCTGGCGGTTATCGCTCTGCAGCGCCGAACCACCACTCGCACTCGCTCCTCAACCCATCGACTAGCACAACATCGACACTGAAGAATTCGAGTCCTTCCGCCTCGTCTATCGGCCGCGTCTCTTCGTATTACCAAAACCACCACCAGCAACCCCAGCAACAGCCTGCACACGCGGGCTACGGCTCGTCTGCGGATGGCGTAAACCACCACTCTGGCGCTGCACCACCTCGACCCCCTCCTCACGGCCATCTGCCCTGCGAGTATCCTGTAGAACGGACGCAGTCTACAAGTGTACATAGACAGCACGATTCGAATATTGATAAGCGAAGCAGTCACGGCTCTGGCGGCGGTAATTACACGCACCACCAGCCTCAGCCTCTGCCTGCCATGCCCGACGCTACACTGCCACCCAAGAAGAGGCGTCGGTCCGGTGCCCCAGATTGGAACACTTTCTATGCCAATGGTTTGCCTCAGGAAATTATTGTCATTGATGATACGCCCGAGCCCGAGGCCAACACTAGTCGCAAGTTGGTGAATGGAAATTCTCTCGCTGCTTCCACCACCAATGCTGCCCATGCGGCAAACGGGCACATCACCGTCGCCTCAACTAATGGCTCGTGTCGGGAGCCTGCAACCAAGAGGAGGAGACGGACTGACGAGGGAAATCCCACCGTCCAAGGCAACGGCTACACCATCCAATATGCCGTCGGAGCGCAGGGCAACACGCCTGGCTATGCCGGCACGCCCAATTCTACCGAACATACCAGCTCATCCTTACATACAACTGCCCCGACATCGTTATCGAGCAATGGGCACGTTGATGACACCCAGATACACCTCAAGCGCAAGCGAACAACACGTCAGCAGGTGGCCAATGAAGCTAAGCGAAGAGAGGTGGATGGTCTTGGCAACCGTTTCCTCACATACAAACCTCCTCCAAAGCCCCCGAAGAAGGCTGCCGATGTTCACTGTCGTGTTTTCAAAGACGTAAGTGCCATTCATCTCTGAACATAGCCATATCTCTTGCTAATCGGGGTTAGTCCTCTGCGGATAAGAAAGTCAAAGTCGACGATGATGATGGACACTACATTGTTGTGCCTAACACATGCTTGGCGGATCGATGTAAGTGAATTTGATGTTCCTTGATATTTGGTTATACTAACCGGGTGAAGACGAAATCCACCGCTTATTAGGGCAAGGCACCTTCGGCAAAGTTGTCCAGGCATATGACCGAAGCCGTAAGACCAATGTAGCCGTCAAGGTCATTCGCTCTGTCCAGAAGTACCGCGATGCTAGTAAAATCGAGCTTCGGGTTCTCGCTACTCTAAAACTCAATGATGAGGAGAATCGGAACAGATGTATACATCTCAGGGACTCTTTCGATTATCGGGGTCATATTTGCATCGTCACAGACCTCCTAGGCCAGAGCGTCTTCGACTTTCTCAAAGGGAACAATTTCGTGCCGTTTCCCAACAGCCAAATTCAGAGTTTTGCCCGACAGCTCTTTACTAGCGTGGCCTGTAAGTGGCATCTCCGCACTCGGATCAGCGAGTATACTGACGGTTTTAGTCCTGCATGATTTAAACCTGATACATACCGACCTTAAACCAGAGAACATTCTGCTGTGCGATAACGGCTATCAGACGTTTACATACAACCGGAGAATCCCCTCGTCGACCAGCTCAACGAACCGACAAGCCACACAACGGAAGGTTCTCTTAGATACCGAAATTCGCCTGATAGATTTCGGCTCGGCTACGTTTCAAGAAGAGTATCACTCATCTGTCGTTTCGACACGTCACTATCGTGCTCCTGAGATCATCCTGGGCTTGGGCTGGTCTTTCCCCTGCGATATCTGGAGCATTGGCTGTATCTTGGTCGAGTTCTTCACAGGAGACGCCTTGTTTCACACGCACGATAACCTCGAGCATTTGGCAATGATGGAGGCTGTCATCAACCGGAGGGTGGATACACATCTTGTTCAGGCGGTGAATAAGAACACATCCAAAAGCAATGCTAACACCCCTGCCAAGTAAGCCACCCACTTTGTGCTCAGAAGCATATCATGCTAACTACCTGTACAGGTACTTCAAAAGGCTCAAGCTTGACTACCCTCAACCTGATACAAGCAAGGGCTCGAGGAAGTATGTCAAGGCCATGAAGACCCTCGAGGTAAGTCGGGCTGCTGTGGTTGAAATTCGCCCAGAAACTAATTTGTTGCAGGAGATCATTCCCCAGACCAGCAACTTCTTACGGCAATTCCTGGATCTGCTCCGACAAATCTTCGTTTACGACCCTGCAGAGCGCATTACTGCAAAGCAAGCTCTGGATCACCCGTGGTTCCAGGAGTATAATTTCACCGATGATGGAACCGAGGCCGCCAAGCTCAGGATAGAAAGGATGCACAAGAAGGAGTTGGAAGAAAGCAATGGGAAGCGGCCTTGCTAGTATGGAGATGGAGTCCGGGTGCGTACACGGTACAACAATGATTTCAACGCCATGGCAACGGCGAGCATGATTCCGGAGTTTAGGGAACGCTTGGGATGCCTGTATAAAGAAAGGTATTTACAGCATGGGTGACAATGATGACGCGCCAGCAGAATATCTCTTAGATTCTCGTTTGGTGGGCTCTGGGCGCACATTGCAAACTATTTCAATTGTATCTCACGTCTATGGGGGGTTTGTCCTTCGATTTCTAGCGCATAAATGGAGGAGTTGTCTCCGCTGCTTGGGGGTGGCGCACAGCAGTCGGAGGTGTCGAGCAGTTCTGCTTGGGTCAAGCTAATACACTTCGATTCTTGACACTTGATATTTGATTGTTCTTTCGTACGAGCACGGATGATACTTACCAACAGCCAACAGTTCGATGGATGGATGTGTTGAATGTGGTGTTTCCTTGTTCAGGTACGTTACGCTATTTCCATGATACATACATATTTCACTGTTCCCTTGTCAAATTCTAATGTGTTCAATAGTTGATCAAAATAATGTTCGCGGTCGTCGCCCTGGTCAGCTCATCCCTGAACACAATCGATCAGTATGGAAACCAGGCGTTGTTCTGGGTTGCTCTCCCTTGGACTGGTGAACTTATTGCAGCCGGCGATTTTCAGCGATGCTCATTCGAATAACTTGGAGGAGTTCCCCCCCCTGGGTTTTGCTTTTCTCTCCAGTCACAAACTGTCTACGAGAGGCAGTTCAGCACATTGTGCAAAAGATCAAGGTAAGTCATCCCGACCATTCTCCTCTTACTGACCTTCCCCCCTGTAAAGCCAAAGACATGGTCAAGATCTGCCTCATAATCATGGATTCGGATTCAGAGTCTGGTGAACGATGGTTCCCTGCGGTGCAAGCCATGATCGACCAACTTGACCGAGAGCACACGACTTCCTTCTACAGCGGCGAAGACAGGCTGCTGGCCCGCCTATCGAACAAGAACCTCGAGATCCTAACCAGGCTCCTGATTCTACCGAGACAATTCTCTCCAAGCCCCATACACCACTTCTTCGAGTGGCTCGAAAGGCAAAAGGTCATCATATCAACTCTGCCCAACGTCCTCCGTCGCTCCGCCGACCCGTACAGCGGCATCAAGAAGGTCATGGGGTACGAGAAACCCAAGAGATTCTCGCTGTGCAGCTGGCACAAGGAGCTCGATGGCCGTTTAACATATGCGATCAAGATGCTCATCAAGAGGGAGACTGGTCTCCGGTGTCAGATCTTCGACGAGTGGACTCCCAGGCTAACGGACCTGGGTGCCGTCACGGTCGAGAGCCTGAAGTGTCTTGGGTGCATCGCCGAATTGGTAGACGACGGCTCGCCTGATCCAAACGCCATGACTGCGAATGAGAGGCTGGTCAGGAGAAGAGCAGCAAGCTCGGTGTTGAGAGCTTGCGTCGGGTGCGATGCCTGCTCGGTTGCGCAGGTTGGGGGGAGCAGCCGGACCATGATTGCCGTGCTGCAGGCTAGCATACTTGCTCGAAACGAGTACGAGTTGAAAGTGAAGGGGAGGGAGCGCGATTCGAGGTTGTTGCCTGTCACTCGCGCTTGGTTGAAGGTGCAGGAGGACGACGGGAGGTATGCGAAGCTTGTCGAGGTTGTTGCCGCGGATTTGTACAACACGCGGATGCTTATCAAGGAGGCGCAGGAGGAGGTTGAAACTGGGGAGGTCACCGTCATCTCGCCAAATCCATCGCCGAATCTAGTTGACCACAATGGCTCATGGTCCAAAGGGGTGGAGGAGGGGGCTCAAAACTCAAGATTTGAGGTGCAGTATCCGGAACAACACCAACAACAACAAGAGCAACAACAACAAGAGTCTGAGTTTGAGTCGTTGAGATGGTCCTTGCCCGCGCGTTCACCATTGACTTTGGATAGTTTCCAGATTAACGCAGAGAATGGCCACAGTCTGGCCCGCACTTTCAAGCCATGGCGTCCTTTTTCGGAGTCTGTGCAGCAGGATGCGGAAGACAATAATGAGGGGAAGCTTGGAGGTATTAGTTCCGACGACACTAACAGCAACAAAAACAACAACAACAGCAGCAGCAGCAGCAGCAGCAGTGACGACGAAGACGATTACGCGACGGTAACCCAGCTGGAAGAGATAAAGGCTCCTTTGAACCCGGGGGGGGAAAGCATCATCTACACACCTGCGACAATGCAGCCACCACCTACACCGAAACTCGAGTCCAAGCCCACACTTTCTCCCATCGGCGACATTGTTACAAACTATCTAGTCATGATTCAGCAACAACAACAACAACAACAACAACAACCACAACCTTGTATCCCTTCTCCTCAACGGGGACTTCGACGCCGTCCCGGGGCCCGTGATCTCCACCGTGAGGTACCTACTATCGTCGTCGTCAATGATGAACAACCAGACGGAGAGCTCGCTCATTACACACACGCTGCTCCTGCTCCAACTACTCGAAAGCGTGTCCCGGTCCGGGTCGTAGTACCCCAGGAGTCTCCGCGCTCGCAGCAAGACCACGCGAAGCTGAAGCGCAAACCTGTCCCCCTTTATCGGAAAAGGGACACCACGCCGGATGAAAAGACGGAGAACGGAGCAGCTCTACTACCTCCTCCTCACCACTACGACGACTCCCCCCACTTGGTTCCCAGGCCACTAACGTCGACGACATCGAGACGGCGGCAGCGCGCGCAGTCTACCCCGCCTTCCCCGACTTCTTTCAGACGCCATCATCGCTGGTCGATGCTGGGCTGCGAATTGGACGGCGATTCGGCGGATGCGATGGTGTCGAAGCTGCTGGTGCTGACTGAGGAGGAGCTTCGCGGGTGGAAGGGTCATTTCAACGGCAGGGCTGGGCTGCGGCCGCTTTCACTCGTTGGGAAATTTGAGGAACGGTTGGAGGTGGGTTCTTTTTGATTTCTGGAAGAGGGATTTTGTCACTTGGTTGTGACTTTACATGCACGATACGTGATACATGATACACGATGCACGATACACGATACACGACACTAGTGATGGATGATACATGCCGGACGATACATGATGGACGATGGACGATGGACGATGACGTTCATGGCCCTATGATGGCATGAAATGATTTTAATGACATGATGAACTATTTTTTAAATAATAATAGATAATGTATTTATAATACTTCTATTCGGCGAGATTGAAAAAACTTTTTTAATGACCCGTCCGTCTGTGATGCTTTCTATAATATCCGTGGTATATATCATGATCCTAATGTTACATATTCCTATTCCCCCATGCTCTCCACCAACTTCTCCAATGCTGGTAGGTACTCAACAGCCTCCCTCCACTCGCCGAGCCGACAAGCCATCATGTCGTACGCCAACAACACAGCTTGGTCGCCCTCTTCGCCGTCGTTCCTCCGCCTGAGCGAGTCGCTTTTGCTGTACCGTTGGGAAAAGTGCGTCAGCAGCACGCGGCGAGCGGCCATGTCCCTCGCGACGCCCAACGCCTCGGACATGGTGCTGTGGCGCTTCTGCCGCGCGTGGGTCCCCATGTCGTCGCTGAAGGTGCATTCGTGGATGAGCAGGTGCGCGCCCTTGCAGGCCGTGGAGAAGGCTGTCGAAGGCCTGCAGTCGCCCGAGTAGGCTATGCGCAGGCCCGAGGCGAGCTCCAGCTCGACGGCGTGAGACCGGTAGCAGTGCGGCACGTCGACGCGCTTGATGGCCTTGAGGCCAAAGTCGCCAGGCTCGCCGTTGAAATCCTTGCTCGTGGCGCACATCTCCTCGTCCGCCACCGACGTGTCGTGGCAGTTGGGGAAGACGAGGCGGTGCCAGCCGAACCTGTCGGCCTGGGATATCTCCTTTAGGAGCTTGCGATACCTCTTGATGCAGGAGATGGCGAGCTGCGAGGTGGTGTCGCCGTCGGCGAGCTTCTGCTGGTTCCACGCGCGGATGAGGCTGGTGGTGCCGTTATGGTGGTCCGCGTGGACGTGGCTGATTACGATGCACTTGAGGTCGCGGAGTATCTCGGCCGTGCCCTGGACGCCGTACATGCGCTTGATCTGCCCAAGGGTGCCCTCGCCGCAGTCGAGTAAGTAGGTGCCGATCCCGGGGGCACGGATGAGGGTGCCTGAGACGTTGCGGTACTTGGACGGAGCCGAGGACCCCGTGCCAAGGCAGACGATCTCTGTATCGCGGCCCGGTATGTCCTTCTCCAGCTCCTCGATTTTGGCAACGAATGCTGGATCAGAGGTTTTGGCTTTGGCCGCGTCAGACAGCTTGATGGCCTCCTGTGGCACGTCATGAGTGGCGGCTGCGAGGTCCTCGAAAGGCTCTGGCTCATTGTTATACATGAAGCGAGGCATGAGCTCAATTGTCTTGCCTACGCGGCCGAGATCGAGGTTCTTGCCTTCGGGGGCAAGCTCTACAGTGTTGTCGAATTTGGGGATCGGGAATCGCTTTGGGTCGAGGCGATGGAGCTTCATCTGCAGCTCCGAGGCCCCCGAGTTGGTAATCATGTTCGGGCACGTCTCTGGGGAGCAGAGGACATGTTTGATATCAGGTCGTTCCTCCATGAATTTCTGCACGCGGGGGTCATTCACCAGCCCTCGTGCCAGGAACCAATATATGGCCTTGACACCAGCCATGAGTTGGGGATCCGACCATTCTGATCTTGCTAGGAAAGACTCGAGGTAGCCTTCGTCTGGAATATCCGCCACAGCAAACCCATTGGCGGCCAGAGGGTCGCCCAAGACCTGCTCGGGGGTCACGACCTTGCCGGCTGCCGTTGTGATGGTCTTTCCAGCACAAATTTCTCTGATTTGTATGGGGGCAACGCCCAGCTCTTTGCCCTTCTTGGCATCATACTTGCCTCGCCGATCGAAAGGCTTCATGATGTAGCTTAGTGATGTCTGGCTGGGAACTGTTTGAGGGAGAGGCAGACCAGATGCTGTTCTGACAGTTCCCGTACGCGCCTTGATGATCCCCTTGTCCTCCTCTGTACGTGGTACAATCCAGACATCGTCCTCTCCGTTGGCAGGCGTTTTGCCCTGCTCTGTATACGGGCCAGTATACCGTTCCACCCGGTCGGGGGTAATGGTCAAGGCCACATCCTCCGGCTTGATCTCGCCAACCTTCTTCTTCAAAAGAAGCATGTCGCCTTCCCCTATGTCGTTCTTAAACATGACATCCTCCACCAACAAGCTTGAAATATCTGTGTTTGAAATTCCATCCTGGGGCTTGAGGTCGGATGACCACGACTGATTCGAGGCATCATCCTCGGTGCCATCTTCGCTCATCCGCCGGCGTTTTCGACACTCAGAGTGCTTGCTCACGGGAACATACCACACTCTGATGTTGTCGTCTTGCCAATCGGGCTCGTCACTACTCGCCTCGGCAGCGCGAGGGTCGTTTCTGATCTCGTGCATGCGGCAGGCTAGCGGCTGGCGGAAGATGACCGTCCGCGCCGAGGCCAGTAGGTGTGTGATATTCTCCCCGCCGTGAATATGCACCCCAGCCCATTCAACTCCCGGCTTGAGCGGCATACCCTTCTTTTGCCTCTCCGCATTTTCACTCTCTTTGCCAAGTATGGAAGCTGTGACGGCGCCTCCGACCGTGAGCAAGAGGCCTAGCAGCCCGCCGGCCGATTCCCAGCCAACGACGCCCGAGAGGAAGATATTACTGATGCCGGTGGGGGGAAGCTTGCGACTTATCATGGACCGCTGCATGCCCTCGCCCACGCGACCAAAGATGTAACGCTGCTGGCCATTGCGCACGAAGAGGCAGGGTTCGGGGGTATCTGCGGTAGGAGTCGAGGCAAGCTGGACAGAGGTCGTCATGGCGTTGAACCCGGCCGGACGGAAAATGTTCTTAATCCCTCTTGTATGAGCAGGGGTGTCGGACGGGTAGCATCGAGGGTTGCGCAAGTAGAGTGCGGCTTCCGCGGTATGGTGAATAGCTGTTGATAGCTGTTTGCGCGAGGAAAAATGCGGGACAAGAGGTCTATAAGAGAGCCGCGGGGTGAGAGGAGAAGAAGAAGAAGTGAGAAAATGGGTGAAAGAAACAAGGCCCCTGCGAGAACATGTTTCCATGAGGCTTAACAATGGATGGGCGGAGAAGTGACTCGGTCGGCGAGGCAAAGACTATTCATCCATATTCAGGCCTGCTTTGAGAAATCTTAATGGCGATGGAGTCATTCCCGGGGCGCTGGTAGGTAAAATTCTAGTGGATCCTTGAAGCCCTGTATTCCGGAGTTCCACTGCCTACCTGGGTAGGCTTTTTTTAAGTGCTGGCCGATGTTACTCCAGGGTACCGCTAGTGGCATGCGCCTCATGTGCCTCACAAGGCACCTTAAAACGGCAGTGCATGGAGGTAACCAAATGCAACGTACTGTAGTACCGGCAGTAAGGTCACGATGCCAAAACCAAGACCAATCTCGAATATCGACGTATCAAAATTCGCCGTTCGAGCATGCAAATAAACTACCGAACGGTATTTCCCGAATTAGTCGTGTATGCTTGCTTCTAATGGACAAGATCTTCATCCAGACTATGCCGCCAAGCTAGTTTTTCCCCTCTCTTGAGGAACACTACCCTCCTTATCTCGCAAAGTGTTTCTGTACGTCATACGACTACTACACAACATTTGGGGGCGGCCTCTAGCTATTTCTCGGTAGTTATATATACCACATCATGATGCCACACACGGACGCCCTGTTGGAGCTCCGAGTCTCACATGGTTTTTCCATAGTCATAGTCGACCGGCACAATGTCATTTTCACTCTATCTGAGTGCGGCGGCCTTGCTAGGCTTCACCCTGATCCATGTATGTCACCAATATACTTCCTTGCCCCGCTCTAGAAATGCTTATTTCTATTAGTTTACGCTTACCGCCATCAGAAGCCCTCTTAGAGGCTACCCAGGACCTTGGTACACCATCTTCACGCACTATGTTCTCAAGCTGAAGACTCTCACCGGCCATCGCATGTACTACGTCGACGATCTGCACAAGAAATACGGCCCGCTTGTGCGCATTGCACCGAATCAGCTTGCCTCGTCGAGCCCCCAAGATTTCAACACAATCCATCGTGTTGGATCCGGGTTCAACAAGACTCAGTGGTATGAGGACTGGACCCGCGGAAAGGATGGAGAGGGTATCGGCATTGGATTGTTTGCCATGACAGATCCCAAGCAGGCGGCTGCCAGGAGAAGGATGTTTGCGCGGGCCTTGGCCGTCTCTAGCATCAGGGGGAACTACGAAGGGGTGGTGAAGGAGAAGGTGACGATAGCAATCGAAAAGATCAAGGGCGAGCTCTACAACAATGGACAGTCGAATGTGATGAAATGGTGGATGCTCATGGCTTCTGACGTTATCGGTCAACTCTCCTTTGGCGAGTCGTTTGAGCAGCTTGAGCATGGCAAAGTGAGTTGAGAGCAGGTTAGCCAGCGGCCTCATCTAAGACGAACTGACATCTCCTCAGAAATCCCACTTCATCGAAGTTCTAGAAGCGGTCGCACTAGGTGTCACCCTCAACTACGAATTCTCCGCCATCATGTCTGTCATCAAGCGCATCCCTCTGGCAGCGCTCCAGCACATTGTTGACGCTCCGAAGAACTTGAGAAGGTACGGTCAAACGGCGGTCGATAACCTCCGTCGCAATAGCGGTCAAAAGGAGAACCTTTTTGCGACCATGCTGGCCCACAGCGATGCGGCCGAGGATCCGGAGCTGACCGACGAGGACGTCCGCATAGAGGCTTCCCTCTTTCTCATTGCTGGTGCAGACAGCACGGCAATAACGCTGACCTATCTGGTATGGGCGGTGCTGAAACGACCTGACCTTCGGGCACAACTCGAGGACGAGATTGCAGGCTTGGGCGGATGCGAGTTTGACGACTTGACACTGGAAAAGCTGCCCTTGCTCAACGCCGTCGTCGAGGAGAGCTTACGCATGTACGGTGCCCTTTGTGGAAACTTGTCAAGAGTCGTCCCCTCTGGTGGCTCGTGTCTTTCAGGATTCCAAGTCCCTGCTGGTGTTGAGGTCGAGACGCAGGCGTGGACTCTACATCGCGATCCCGACGTCTTCCCAGAACCCCTCAAGTACGCATTCCCCCCCTTTCTCCAGAAACTCAACAGTGACACGCGATGCTGACATGTTTTAGATTTGATGAAACTCGCTGGATGGACAAAGAAGCAGCCAAGCCAAATTCATACTGTCCATGGGGAGCGGGGGCAAGGATATGTCAAGGCTCGCATCTCGCCAGAATGGAAATGCGCCTTGCTGCCGCGACTCTGTTTAGAGAATGCAGAGGATTAAAGATTGGATGTGGAATGACTGATGATATGATGGAACCCGTTAACTATTTTCTTTCGGTGCCAAAAGGGCGCAAGCTTGAGGTTTGTCTTTGATGGATGGAGAGGTGAAGCTCGGGGATTACTTATCGTTATCTGCGCATAATACCCCATTTTGTGCCCCTCGGTGGGACTGCGGGACTGGTATGTAAACATGTACGTACCGCATCATGGATTCATGAGAGCCATATTATAATGCCGCGAATTGCCGCCTCAACTTACTCGATTAATAATTAAGTGAACACTCATCGATTCAGCAAGCTCAGCCAAACCTCAATGCTTGACCTGTCAAGACATATATCAGCCCGGCTTCCATATAGACTTCCCTTTCGTAGACTGCACCCCGCCTCAATACTTCAGAAAAGATCCTTTACAATGTCCGACAAGATGCAGCGCAACCCCCACCCAGACTTCAAAAAGGTCGAGGCATCGCGCCCGCCCTTTGACGCCTCTTCCACGTTTCGTCAGACGCAGACCCCAAAGCCTGACTGGAAATTCGGCGACGGCCCCAACGGGCTGGACGACGGCCACTCAAAGAAGCACGTCGCCATCGACCCTTACGAGGAGGGGCGTCCTCCGGCCTTCAACTACAAGCTCCTCATCTCGGCCATAGTCCCCCGCCCCATCGCCTTCCTCAGCACGAGGAGCGCCGACGGCAAGACGACCAACCTGGCGCCCTTTAGCTACTTCAACCTCGTCAACCACGACCCGCCCGTCTTCGTCATCGGCTTCTCCTCTCCCGTGGCCTCGGCCAAGGACTCGCTGCGCAACCTCGTGGACACGAAGCAGGGCGTCATCAACATCATCTCGGAGCACTTCATCGAGGCGGCCAACGCCACCTCTGTCAACGCGCCGTACGGCTCGTCCGAGTGGCCCGTCTCGGGACTGACGCCCGCGCACGACTGCGAGACTGTGCCGGTAGCCCGCGTCAAGGAGGCCGTCTTCAGCGTCGAGGTCAAGCTCGACATGGTCAAGGAGTGGGACAGCAGGGCGAAGCCGGGGCAAAAGTCCGGCACCATGGCCGTGTTGGAGGGCACGAGGTTCTGGGTCAGGGAGGACGCGCTGAACGAGGAAAAGAATCTCGTTGATCCTGCGGTAAGTTCTTTGCTAAATGCGGGGGTGGGCATCACCAAGTATTATGCTAACTTTTATTTTCTTTCCCTTTCGAAAAGGTACTTCGGCCTATGAGCCGTCTTGGAGGCATCACTTATGGTAGGGTGACCGAGGCTCTGGAGCTCCCCAGACCGGAATTCGAGAAGCATCTTGGCGGAGAGGAAGGCTACGAGAAACTAAACAAGTTGAATTAGTCTCGCCTATGATAATAGATATACTATTTAGATACATACATGATCAGAGGTTTAATTTCTATCCATAAATAGATTTAACGTTATATCACGAGTCTCGTTGGGAAAATTAACCGTCAACCATCATGGTTGGTGAAATCTACTGCCCTCTTCTATGGTTAAGCGGCGTGAACGCTCACTATTTGGTTTGGGTCGTATGCAAATTAAGGAGATGATAAAATGATTGTGCAGATCTGTGTTTGGTTGCAAATCTATCCCCCATCGCCAGAATGATGATGTTGCTGCTACCTCAGCTTTGCTTGCTACTGGTCCAACTCGGCATCGCCACCGCCACCAACCCATAAGTCAGGAGCTCATCTCATTCATATATTGAGCCATCTTAGACCCTCCCTCCCAAACGCCTCATTGTCCCCTTAAAAGTAAAAGCTCTGCCCTGAGCGAGACATGATGAAATCACATCCTAATTGCGCCTCCTTTTCATATTCAACCATTTGCTCCAGAATCACCTCCCTCACATCAGGCTCGTCCGTCAACCTATCCTTGACATGGATAATCACCACGCTGAGCCCTTCCAGCTGCCTCGTCTCCACCGCCTCGGGGGGCGGGCTCATCCGCGACGACATGTCCGGAGGCAGGCTGGGCTCCTCCCCCCCGCCAGAGTGCGTTCCGTTCGGCGTCGTGCCCGCGGCTGCTGACGTCTTGGGCGAGACGGGGCAGTCTTCTTGCGAGTGCAGCAAAGCCCTTCGTGCGGCAGGTCCACCGTGCTCCTCGACGCCAGACATGCGCTTACGTTTCCTGGCTGCAGAAGGGGATGTCCGTTGAGCTGCCTCGAGTGCCTCTGCTTCGGCCCGTGCTCTGCTGCGCGCGAAGCCAACCTCGGCAGCCAAAGCTTTGAGCTCCTCAATGACGAAGACGGGCTTCAGATGCCCGAATAATCTATCGTTGCTTTGGGAGTCCTCGTAGCTGCACTCGATGAATATAGCTTTCAAGGTGCCGGCCGCGATTTTCGGGGCGGCTTCTTGCCAGACTTGCAAGTTGCGCGGGTAGAGCGATATGCTGTCTGGCTCGACATCACCAAACATCAAGATTTCGGTATGTCGTGCTGTGTCTTGGATGAAATAGGCGCTCGAGTCGTAGACGCAGTACCTTTCCCTCTCGGCCTCTGAGTGGGGTGATCCCGCACGTCCTGTCGCTTGACTCAGTAGGCTTTGGCGTCTTGATGTTGCTTGTGCTGGCGCAAATCGGGATTGAGATGCTGCCATTGTCTCGGCAGCAGCAGGCAGCCCTCTTTCGAATGAGGCCGATGCGCTGGAGGCCGAACCCCGATGGGGATGTTTCTCTATACAGTGCCCATGGCTCACGCTCCAGGTTTTCACGAGCAGTCCCTCACAAACTTCCATGTAGCCTTTCCCCTCGCCATCGCCAAGAAAAGGACTGCCGCCCTCAACCAGCCGCAGATACGTCAAGAGACCGGCCCCGTTGTTCTCGTCCGAGAGGTTCGGCCAGATGACGTTGTTGAAGATGTGCGTCCTCAAAGCGTGAATGGTGCTCGGTAGCCCGGCGATCTTCTTTGGCCTCGCTCCTGGGGGCCCGGCCGTGTTGACCACGAAACCCGAGATGTGATCCAGATGGGCGTGGGTGACGAGGATGCCGTCGACGAGTTCGCTGGTGATGTGTCTCGCGTTGGCGTCGGGTTTCCGGTGCGGCAGCTGGAGCCCGGCAAACGGCCCTTCCGCCAACGTGAAGGGCGGTTCTGGCTGCGGCGAGGGCGCCGTCTCGCTGATGAGGCGAGTTATGGCTGATAGATGAACTCCTGCGTCGACGGCGAGGATTGAGCCTTTGCGCCAGCCTTGAGCGACGGAGCGCACGAGGAAGCTTGTTGTGTTTGATTCTTGTGGACCACCACTAGAGCCCTACAGGTTTTGTCAGCTAAAGGTTTCGCTCTGGATGTCGTCATGAAGAGAGACACAATACTGCGTATATATATATGTGTGTGAGAGAGATGGTGTAGATTGGCGCATCGTTTCACAGGTTGACAGGTCACATTCATCCATCCATCCATCCATCCATTCAACCGTCCGTCCCTCCATTGAATAATCATCGACAACAAATCAATTCCAATAAAACTTACCAAAACAATTACATGCAGCCCGCTATCACCAACGTCTCCCAAAGGTCGCTGTTTGCTCATATTCTGTTATCCGCGATGGCATCGATGGCGTAGTTGCGCATATGATCGGCCGATACCCGCCCTTCATCCACCCAGTAATAACCACCACTTTCTCCCACCAAACCTCTCGGATCCGGGCTACCCTACCTACCCCGTTGACGCACTCTTGGCGCTTGAACCACAGATTGTGAGCGCGCTCGGGCGACTCCCAACAAAAGAAAAAGATCGAAAGAAAGAGAAAAGAAAACTCCGGATGCGGTCTATTGGGGAAGTAACTGAGTTGTTGCTATACACGTAGAAAGAGGAGTGAGGCTATGACGGCAAAAAGTTGTTGAGTCTGGTGCAATGAAATGAGAGTGAGTTGAGACGGGAAGCAAAGTATGAGTTTTGGAGATTCAGAGAAAAAAAAAAAAAAACCATGACAAGAATTCTAACCACCATCGGAAGGGAAGCTGAAACGAAACCAAGTTTCGATGAAGCAGAGGCTAGAAGCCTATAAAAGCCAAAGGCGACCGACCAGCCTCCCCCGTTTCCGTGAGCTTTATCAGTTCCCGTCAAGCTTTTCAGCCGCGTTGGGAGGATTTTACTACCTATTTATTCAGTAATAAGATAGGTAACTCTGTATTTACAGTTTGTTGTCTTTATCATTGGATTGAAAGGGCAAGACGCTAGTAGTTATAACAATGCCCTCCCTCTCCTTCTCTCTCTCTCTCTCTCTCTCTCCTTCTTTCTTTCTTCATCTAAAGCAAGTAAGTCGAAACGATCCCCACGCCACGTTACATCCAACTTGCTAGGTACATACATACTCGTTCGGACATGGCGATGCGCACGCGATGTTTTGTTTCTGCAGTGTGTCGTCCTTTTGCTTCGTTCCCCCTACTAGCTATCATCTCACAGCTTGTGACGTTGTCTTTCTCCAAGGTATCGTGTCACCAAATCATTATACATCGCTGTCTTGCTCCGTATTCCCCAAGTATTGTACAATCAAAGACAAGGCTGTGGGTTCATTTTTTCCCCCAAGAAAGAGGAATGCCCGATTTGACAGGACATGGGCATATGCATCAAGCTTGCATGATTGCGGGCTTTCCTCCCCCGCTGATGGGCCACCCTTTAGCGCTTGTCCCCTAGCTGTGCCCCCCCATCCGATGCCCTGTTGGGCCTGTTTGGCTCGTCTGAATGGTCCCGGATCGCTGGAGAGAGTGGATGTTTCCGAGTGGTCCCCCCAACCAGCTCCAGCAACAACCCTTCAAAACTTGCTCCCCGTTTGCAGTGGAGGCTTTCTTTTTCCCTCTTTGTAACCAACAACCTTTCAGTGATACTGTCCGTCAAAGAAATGGAAAAAAACAGCAACTTCGCATGTCTTTCCACAACGGCGCCACCCGAAACAACATTCAGCTCGCCTTGACCCGTCTCCTGCCTCTCATGGCCCAGGAGCTTCTCTCGCTGGCATGCTAGCCCTAGGGTGCAGCTCCCATGACCCCTCATTCTCGGGGATGCCGCTGCGCGTCCTTCTGTCCACCATTTTTCGCCCGACAACTGTGGAAAGAAGCTCCATTTACCGCCGCCTAGTCCGGGCAGTTCGGAGGCAACCCTCTTTTTTTGCTTTTTTCTCCCCTCGCGATTCGTGACTCGCTGTGAAACGACTTGTTGTAGCGTGTAGATGGAGGGGTTGGGCTGCCTTTGAAAATCGGGATTGCAGCTCCCTGGTGGCTGCTCCATGGACGCTTTTGTGCTGCCATCTTTGGCCAAGGTGTCAAGATGGGGGGCATAAGACGTGACGTTGGCTCCAGGTCTATCATCGTCTTTCAGCCAAGAGACGTCAAGGAATCCGTCTTGCTGTGTAAGAAAATACATTTCACTCGATTTCAATTGTTTGATAACACACAGATGATATTATTGATGAGCAACCTATGAAAGCAAACGCTATGCCGCTGCCGAAACGCTGGATATGCTAATGCTATGCTAATGCTGGACAACTGCTTCAAAGGCAGTGCCAAATATATCGCCACAAAGAACTTCACTCTGTTCTTAACACAAAGGAAAGACCGAGACTTGCTCGCCACTTGGAAAACAAACACCACTTGGTGTACGAACTCACCCCTAGCCCAACAATGGCAAACCTTCTAAATCTGCCATTGATTGTTGTAGTATTGGGTTGGTCCTATGCCGTTGGACGCGTTAAAGCGCCTGGGCTTGGTGTACCTGTTCGAGGGGTCGGCTTTTGCGTCCTCGAGCTCGTCATAGCCTCTCTTTCGTCCTTGCGAAGGGACCATGCCCGGAATTTCATGTTGGCTATCCGTGGTCTGGCCCCAGGTCTGGTTCCAGCACTGGTCAAGGCCCAAACCGTAAATACCTAAGCCGACTCCGTTCCCCTCGCTTTCGACGGGATTCATGCGGATTTGGAAGGCGTTTGCTGCTTTTTCACGAACCTCAATGCTGTCCTCGAGGTATTGCGCCTTCTTGGGCGTGCGCTCGCACACAAGCTTGAGATCACCCCTGTGAATGTCAGTGGTCTTGCATTTGGAGGCATCTGGATGCTGATTGTTTCGCTGATTGCGCGTATCCTGGCGGGTCCGGGGTTGTCTCTTGAGATGATAGTCGACCAAAGCACGAGACAAAGAGTCGCTGTGCTCACGGGGAGCCATCTGCATGCCCCCATCCTGTCTAGCGAACCAAGGGTGGAAGGCGTCGCGCATGATTTCCTCATCAAGATCGCGGTTTATAGCCATTGCGTTGTCGTCCTTGGGGAATTTGCGGTCATCACCTTGAAGGCGGCGGGCTTGATAGTCAACAACAGGGTCAAAGCACTGCTCGTAGCACCAGAGGTGCATTGAGCCGGCGTAGATGTACGGGTCGCGCGTGCCATCTGTAGTATATTCAGCAAACTCGTCAAAGACGACGCGGAACCAACCAGCCTGGATCTTCCTAGTTTCAACCAGGCAGCCCTCCCAGCGGCACTTGGATCCGTTCTCACCGACACGATCCTTGCGCTGGGCTGGGTGGTTTTGAACCCAAATGGTCACATCCCTCGGGCATCTCTCGATGTAATGGCTGATTTCGGCAGCGGTAAAAGTGCATCCCGGTTTCAACTCACCCTTCTTGTTGTACGAGAATAGAGGGCTGCCCTGCGGACCGAGAGGGCCCCAAGCCTCTGATGCTGTCGGGGTCGGATAAATCGTCTCGGGGCTGTCGCTGCATACCGCGTACTTCTTCGCTTTGCGAGCACTTGTAAGCTTGCCTTTCTTGTAACCGTATGGCACATCCTGGCCCTTCTTTTGACGTTTCTCCAGCTTGGCGTTGGTGTTCTGCGGTGGCAGAGGAATGTGTTGCTGAGGAAGATATTGCAGAGGTTGGAGCTGAGGCTGAGGCAAAGGTTGCTGAGGAAAGTAATGCAGCGGTTGGGGCTGCAACATGATCAACAGCTTTTCGACTGCTTCGAGACCTCCTGGCTCTGCTAGCTTACGCTGAATGATGCTCGCACAGTACTGACGCCTCATGTTCTTGGGCGTCTGGTTTCCGTAGGCGGGGGGCGCCATCTGCGCAAGCCTTGGGTCAAGATAGGTCGAGGCAGGTCTCGGCCTACGAGCTCGAGGTCTGTTATAGAGTAGTGACTGGGTAGAGCTGGACGGTTGGGCATAAGCATAACCATCACTTGCCATGCTGTTATAAGTTGCGGAACTGGTGGCAGCAGTGCTGGGGGCGGGAGTAGCCATGCTGTATTGCCCAGTGGGCAACATCAACGGCTGGTTCACCAGTGAAACCTGCGGGAAGACGTTTGGCTCTGGGACGACCTGCGTATCCTGGGGTTGCTTCCTACTAGCCCGTGAAACAGGGCTAGGGGTATCAGCGGTGTAGTTCACGTCCGCAAATAGCAGCTTCTGTACCTCGTTTGTATCAGCCAGAAGCTGCTCGGCTGACTCGTCAATACCGCAGGCAATGTTGCTGTTAGCAACCTCTTGTACTGGGCTGAAATCAAGGCAACCTGTCTGGCAATCATGGTAATCTGGCTCTTCAGGAATCTTGTAGTTGGCCAAGTCTTCTGTACCAAAGTCAGTTTCTGAAGTGCCAGCATGCTCCTCGCTACTAGTGAGAGAATCCGCCGGGGCTTGCTCACCAACATCGAATTCCGAGCTGAAGTGGGTAGGAACAGAAGACAATGGCGAAGATGAATCGTCGTAAAATTGAGGATCGACTGGCAATTCTAGCTCGCTCTGCTTTACGCCGGCATCACCGTCGAACAACGTTGTCCCATCGAAGTTGAACCCGAAGGTGGAGTCATCTCCGAATAACTCAGAAAAGTCTAGGGACGCCATCTGTTCCGTAGAGCTAAGTAGTTTGTCAGTCGTTTGGTGTGTGTGTTGTGTGTGTGTGTGTGTGGTGTTTGTGTGTTATGGTCAGACAGCTTTCGTTCTGTCGAAGTTGATGAATTTATAGGAAACCACCAGATACGGGACTCGACGCCATCTCATGTTCTTATGCTTCTCGTCCTTCTCTTCGATGCTGTCCTTCAGTGATTCTTTCCTTTGTTCAGCACAATGTCGGAACAAGGCTCTTTGATCTTCTGAACACAGATGTGAAAGACAAGGAGACAAAGACGACAGCACCATGATCACGCACAAGAGAACCCGGTGGACGATTCACAGCCTCCAAAATGGTCAAGAAATCCATTCTGTCGTATCATGTCCTGTTCCGTATACTGAACAATCCTCAACATTCCATAATCCGTAAATGACAGAAGATCCATCTTTGAATATTCTTCAACACAGCAATTGGGACACAATTAGGAAACACTCTGCTTGCTGGTCGAGGAAAGAAAGACAAAGGATTGGGCCTTATCATTCACATAGAGCTTCAACGACGATAAGCCTTTGTCATGGCAGAATCCGTGACATCTTTGTGAAGCGTATCGCAAGCACGTGAAGATGAGATTGAACCCCGATTGACTATTCAATGTCTGATGTCATCCTTAGCCGCGCCGCTTGTGAGATGCTGCGGTGATCGAGGTCTTTGTCGTCCATTGCCCTTATTCTCCGACAAACCACGACAATGCATCAGAGTGACTTTATGTGAGATGGAAGTTCACCAGCATAAAGGCCTTGAACAGACGAGGCGAGGCAAGGAAGGCTCAAGGTTGTCACGTGCCATTTGAGAATGTTGAGAAGTCAGACAAAACCCATGGTCCCGGAATGCGGCAGGATTGGCATCCCGATCTGCTATGACCACAACGTTTGTTGTGGACCTGAACCACCTGAACCCCACGATGAAGGCGCGCGCTCGTCGTATGTTGGCCGCTAATAATTTGGACCTGCATATGAGACTCGTATCGCGAGATTGTAATACGGGTCAATGGAGTTGTCGCGTGATATATTGGTACTTGTAAGCATAAGTATGGACCTTGTTCATGTTTCAATTGCGTGAATCTGGCGTTGGCAGAGTATTACCCCGTATGGAGTACAAGTAGAATTCCTTTGTTAAGCGCAAAATCGTTGGTGGTACCAAATCTTGACCCACGGATCGAGTCCCATGAACGTCCAATAAATTTACAAGCATCGGAGTTTATACTCATCCGATGAACCCAAAGTAATAATAAGGTAATCGGGAAGTCGTTTGCAGCTCGTTTCCGACTTCTACTTTGGGTACAACTATCCAGTCCAACCGGCAAGTGACGTTACGTCACGAGATTTGAGCGCAAGAGGGGCCAACCCCGGCGGGAAATTCACAACTTGGGTCCAAGTTTCGGCGGGCGAACGGCCAATGACGGTGATTACCTTGGTAGCTTCGAGGACCACTACGCAGCGGGAGTCTCCAAGTCCCTCCACGAACGAACCTTTAACCTTGCTGGTTGGTACTACCGGCAAAGTCTAAAAGTCCAACGCCAAACATCCCTATACCCTTTTTCTCTCGTGTCTTTGCGACCCGCTTGTATCAATTACCACCCCGACGCTCGTTATTTTGGTTCCTTTTTTAATTCCGCAACGCGGAGGCAGAGTAGCGACTTTGCTGTCTCGCCCACCCACCATGGCTGCCTTCAACGCCGAGCTTCAGGCAAGGCTCGACGAGCTCGAGCGAGATTTAGAGGTAAGGCTTGACTGTCAAGGCTCTCTCTTGCGACCGCCCCGCGTCTGACACGTTGATGGTTACAGGAAGGAGATATCACAGAAAAAGGGTACGCGACAGCCCACGTTCGACTCGCCGCTGCAACCTCACGTCTAACTCAACCGTCTTTAGATACCAGAAACGAAGAGCACAGCTTCTCGCTCAGTATGGTTATAATCCACAGCCTCAACCGCCGCCTGCCGAACCGCCACGAACGGGCCTTCGTATACATGCGCCGCAAGACGACCCGCCTTATAGCCCGCAGGACAGCTACAGATCTTCAATGTACGATGCCCCAGCGCCGGTCAGCTCTCAGTCTCCGGCCCTGCGCCCGACCTCTCACTACGGCCAGCCGCCGGGTCAGTTTCCCTCTGCTTCCGCCATCCCGAGCCCAGCCGGTCTCCTCCAGCCCGGGGGTCCCATAGCAGAGCAGCCTTTCCTACCCCAGCGCGACTCACTCTTCCTCGGCAACCAACCCATCGATGCTTACGCTAGGACTGAGAGCATGGCATCTGGAAACTATGCCTTCAGGCCAGATCAACAAGGGGGCTATTATGACGATCATGATCAAGAGACCCCTCAACCTCAGTCGCACCAGCAGTATCCGCCCTACGAGAGCCGGACGGGTACGCTGTTGGATTCGCAAGGTTTCTTCTCCGATTTTGCCGGCCAGCAACACTTCGACCCCAACCAAGCGACCGACTATGGTGCTCCCCATCGATATTCGCTGAACGAGACGTTCTCGCCAACGGCTGCCGTAGCCCCGCCGATGCTTACAGCCAACGATCTCCCTCCTCCAGAGGCCCTAGAGTACCAGTTGCCTTTGGAGCCGAGAGAGGTCCCTTTTGCTATTCAAGATCCTCATAACAGGGACACGCCAATGTCAAAGTTTGACAACATGGCGGCAGTGCTGAGGCACAGGGCCAAGACTACGTCCAAAGTTCCTGCGTATTGGGTCCTTGATAGCAAGGGCAAAGAGATTGCCTCGATAACCTGGGACAAGCTTGCTTCTAGGGCAGAGAAGGTTGCCCAGGTTATTCGGGACAAGAGTTCGCTATATCGAGGAGATCGAGTTGCTCTCGTCTACCGCGACTCGGAGATTATAGACTTCGCCATTGCGCTTCTGGGCTGTTTCATTGCTGGAGTAGTCGCAGTGCCCATCAATGAGTTCCAGGATTACCAGAGGCTCAACTTCATCTTGACATCCACTCAGGCGCACCTAGCTCTGACAACCGACAACAACCTCAAGAGCTTCCAGCGCGACATCACGACGAACAAGCTCACGTGGCCAAAGGGAGTAGAATGGTGGAAAACAAACGAATTTGGTAGCTACCATCCAAAGAAGAAGGAAGACGTGCCCCCGCTGTCTGTCCCTGATCTGGCGTATATCGAATTCTCTCGAGCACCCACTGGAGATCTTCGCGGTGTCGTACTTAGCCATCGCACTATCATGCATCAGATGGCTTGCCTTAGCGCCATTGTCTCTACCATTCCTAAGAATGGGCACGGGGATACATTCAATCCTTCGCTGCGCGACAAGAACGGAAAGCTGATTGGAGGAAACCCCAGCAGTGAAATTCTGGTATCCTACCTTGATCCTCGGCAGGGCATCGGCATGATTCTTGGAGTTCTCCTGAATGTCTACGGCGGACATACCACCGTCTGGTTTGATAACCGAGCTGTAGAAACGCCTGGTCTATATGCCCACCTTCTCACCAAATACAAGTCTACAATCACAATCGCCGACTATCCTGGTCTCAAAAGAGCTGTTTACAACTACCTCCAGGACCCGCTTACCACACGAAACTATAAAAAAGGGACGGAACCAAATTTCTCAGCCATGAAACTATGCCTTATCGACACTTTGACTGTAGATGGCGAGTTTTATGAAGTCTTGGCAGATCGCTGGCTGCGTCCACTTAGGAATCCGAGAGCTCGGGAGGCCGTCGCACCAATGCTATGCCTCCCTGAGCATGGTGGCATGGTGATAAGTGTGCGAGACTGGCTCGGCGGTGAGGAGCGTATGGGAGTTCCCTTGAATGAATTATTGGAACCCGAAGAAGAGGAAAAGGACGGCGAGGACTCTGAGAAGGAAGAAGATAAACCCGTGCCATCAAATGGCTTTGGCACTTTGTTAGGCGGAGGCGCCAATACTTCAAATAAGCCAGAGAAGAGTGGACCAACCGAAGTTAATGAGGTCTTGCTTGACCGCGAGGCCCTCAAAACGAACGAGGTGGTTGTTGTTGCAGTCGGCCAAGAAGCAATTAAGAAGGCAGCGGCTGATCCTGGTACGGTCAGAGTAGGCGCATTTGGTTATCCTATTCCCGATGCGACGCTTGCTGTTGTAGACCCAGAGACTGGTCTACTGGCCTCGGCGCACTCTGTAGGAGAAATATGGATTGACTCGCCGTCTTTGTCAGGAGGGTTTTGGGCACAGCCCAAAAATACGGAACTCATCTTCCACGCACGACCGTACAAGTTCGAGCCTGGTGAGCCAACGCCGACACCAGTTGAACCCGAGTTCCTTCGTACAGGTCTTTTGGGTACCGTGATTCAGGGCAAGGTCTTTATCCTTGGCCTTTATGAGGATCGTATCAGACAACGAGTCGAATGGGTCGAACACGGTCACGAGATTGCGGAGTACAGGTACTTTTTTGTACAACACATCGTTGTCAGTATCGTCAAGAACCTGAGCGGAAAAGTCTACGACTGCTCTGCCTTTGACGTTTTCGTCAACGACGAGCATCTTCCTGTGGTGGTAGTAGAGACAGCAGCAGCTTCGACAGCACCGTTGACTGCAGGAGGTCCGCCTAGGCAGCCGGATACAGTTCTCCTAGATTCAATCGCCGAGCGCTGCGTGGAAGTCTTGAAGCAGGAGCACAATCTTAGATTGTACTGCGTCATGCTTACCGCTCCCGACTCGTTACCTCGAGTTATGAAGAATGGTCGTCGTGAGATTGGCAACATGTTGTGCCGCCGCGAGTTTGATGTAGGGACACTTGCGTGCGTGCATGTCAAGTTTGGGGTAGAACACGCTGTTCTCAACCTCCCTCTTGGAGATGATCCCATCGGCGGCATCTGGTCAAATCTCGCTTCTGAAGCAAGGGCTGATTACCTGACCGGTTCCGATAAGCAGTACTCTGGCATCGACCGCCGAGAAGTCGTCATTGACGACCGGACGTCGACGCCTCTTAATAGCTTTTCCTGCATCACAGATCTCATTCAATGGCGAGTAGCTCGCCAGCCTGATGAATTGGCATTGTGTACGATTGATGGCAGAGGCCGAGAAGGAAAGGGTGTCCCCTGGAAGAAGTTCGACTCGAAAATTGCATCAGTAGCAATGTACCTCAAGAACAAGGTCAAGGTCCGTCCAGGCGATCACTTGATCCTCATGTATACACACTCTGAGGAGTTTGTCTTTGCCGTCCATGCTTGTATCAACTTGGGTGCGATTATCATCCCTATGGCCCCTTTGGACCAAAATCGTCTCAACGAAGATGTTCCGGCCTACTTGCACATCATTGCCGACTACAGGGTGAAGGCAGTCTTGGTGAATCAAGACGTAGACCACCTTCTTCGGACCAAAGCCGTATCCGCACACGTTAAGCAGTCCGCGCAAATCCTCAAGATCACACCACCCAACGTGTACAACACGTCCAAGCCACCGAAACAAAGCCAGGGTCTACGAGACTTGGGCTTGACCATTGACCCTGCTTGGATCAGGCCGGGCTATCCTGTCATCATTTGGACATACTGGACGCCAGACCAACGTCGCATTGCGGTCCAGCTTGGACATGGCACCATCATGGGCATGTGCAAAGTACAAAAGGAAACTTGCCAAATGACAAGCTCCAGACCGGTTATTGGATGTGTGCGGAGTACCACTGGGCTCGGCTTTATTCATTCATGCCTGATGGGTATATATATCGGAACACCTACGTATCTCCTTTCACCAGTCGAGTTTGCGCAGAATCCCATGTCGTTGTTTGTTACCTTGTCTAGGTACAAGATCAAGGACACTTATGCCACACCGCAAATGCTTGACCACGCCATGGCTTCAATGCAAGCCAAAGGTTTCGGTCTCCACGAGTTGAAGAACATGATGATCACTGCCGATGGACGTCCCAGAGTGGACGTCTTCCAGAAGATGCGGCTTCACTTCGCCGCGGCTGGCTTGGATAGAACCGCCATAAACACGATCTACTCGCATGTCCTCAACCCCATGATCGCCTCAAGATCGTACATGTGTATTGAGCCCATCGAACTGTGGCTTGATACCAGAGCTCTCCGCCGTGGCCTCATCCAGCCGGTTGACCCAGAATCGGACCCGACAGCACTGCTTATACAAGACTCTGGGATGGTGCCCGTTTCTACACAGATCGCCATCATCAACCCTGAAACCAGAGTGCACTGCTTCGATGGCGAGTATGGTGAGATTTGGGTAGATTCGGAAGCCTGCGTCCAGTGTTTCTACGGATCTAAGGATGCATTTGATGCTGAACGTTTTGACGGTCGAACCATTGATGGTGATCCAAGTGTACAATACGTCCGAACAGGTGATCTTGGCTTTTTGCATAACGTCAGCCGACCCATCGGGCCAAACGGTGTGCAGGTCGAGATGCAGGTGCTGTTCGTGCTTGGCGGGATTGGTGAGACATTTGAAATCAATGGTCTAAGTCACTTCCCGCTGGATATTGAGATGTCGGTCGAGCGCTGCCATCGTAACATCCTCCCTGGCGGCTGGTAAGTACCCTTTTCTTCATTCGACTAGACGACTCTGCTAATTCTGCTTTTTAGTGCTGTGTTCCAAGCTGGCGGTCTCGTTGTTGTCTTGGTAGAGGTGAACAGGAAGTCGTATCTCGCTTCGCTTGTTCCTGTCATTGTCAATGCGATCCTCAATGAACATCAGATAATTGTAGACATCGTAGCATTTGTCAACAAGGGTGATTTCCCACGCTCGAGACTTGGCGAGAAGCAGCGAGGCAAGCTGCTGGCTGGCTGGGTCACGCGGAAGATGCGTACTCTAGCTCAGTTTGCTATCCGAGACATCGATCCATCAAGCATGGCCGATGGTTTGCACGATGGTATTGATGCCCGTAGAGCATCCATGATGAGCTTCCGCAGCGCTGGTCCCCCGCCAGCCACAGCTTCGAGCCGGAACAACGAAGGCGCTCCCAAGATTATGGAGCAAGAAGAGTTCGAGCAGCAGATGGGCCACATCACCGACATGGCACCTGCGCCAGGCCACCCGATGGGCATTCCCGAGGATCAGGCCTCGCTTGCGGGATATCCTCCCGGACACGGTCCGGTCCCACCACAATCACAATCTCAACCGCCCCAACTGGCTCCGCACCTTCAGAGAGGTCAGGGCTACGATGCATCCAGCATCAACCGCTTCGCTACGCCAGATCCGCCGCACGTTGGACCCAAGCCTGGCACCTCTTCTGGGGACGGTCAAGGGCCTCCTCAGATTAGGCTCCCTAGCGTGGATGGTCGGGAGACGTTTGAGCTTTGGGGCTCGGAGAAGCAGGACGAAGAAGACTCGTGGCAGCAAGATGCCATTATGCACATGAACCTCATGGGAGACATGGACAAGAGGCCGTAGAGCTGGTAACGACGATTTGGATATGTAAACATCTCTTGACCCATTGGAGTTGGGGGCGCGTTTTGAATTCCTTTTCCTCACGAATAGCATTGGGAGAGAAAACTTGGTTTACTGCGATGAAAAAAAGACCGTCGCGTTAGACTTGCCTCTTTTTATGATTCTTTGAATACAACATATACCACTGTTTTTTTTACATAGCTTGATAAGGGTTGCATTAGTTTCTGGTAACATGTATTGATGGTTGGTATTATTTTGTATATCAAAAACCGAATAACTCCTAGCTACCTCTTGTGAATATATAAATGTGTGTATATGCACAGACACACACATATATATATGTAAATGTGTATATATAGGGGCCCGCCTAAATACTGGGCGAATGAAAAGTATGGTTACATCCGCTTTTAAACAAATGAGAAAAAGTCTGCCATGTCCGATATCCCAATTTCGTTCCTGATCCGAGATGTCTCCATCACATTAAGCCCGTGTTACTCGTCTCGAAACGTTTTCCTTCCCGGAAGTGTGTGTGTACCCCTCTTACCGGGGGAACTCTTGAGGGTTTCTAGGCGACGCGGAATCCAGCTCGTGATGCAGCGTATTACCCTCCATCTCGTGGGCGTGCGGCTGGTAGGGCTGGGCCTGTTGCGGGGGCGGGGGTGACGACTGGGAATAGCCGGAGGTGGACTGGGCGTAGCCACCCGATGTAGACGGCGACGTGGTGTTGTAGTATTCTCGCGGATTGTTGGAGGAGTAGTTGACACTGGCGGGCACACCCTTGGGCGACGTGTCGTGGTAGACGCCGCCTCCCATGCCCTGGTGGTCCAGCTCAACGGGGTTGCGGTCCGAGCCGGCGGCGGCAGGGCGGCGGCGGCGTCGCCAGAGCAAGAAGGCAAGGCCCGCGACGGCGATGATGCCGATGGCGGCGCCGATGCCGATACCTGCTGCGGCTCCGGCTGAGAGGCCGCCGCCGCCGCCGGAGGATCCAGAGCCACCGTCTATCGGGGGCAATTGGGAGACTGTGGATGAGGGTGAGTCCGAGGTTGTTGAGGCATCTGGTGCGGATGTGGGCGTCTGTAATTTTTGTTAGTTAGACAAGGCTCTATACGTTTCTCCTGTTCCTCTACAAGACGGAAAGGAGGAGGGCTGGGAAACGTATGAAGAACTGACATTTGAAAAGGTCGTAGAGTATGCGCCGTCATCGACCTTGTTTACACTCGTCATGACCCAACGCTGCGCCTTCTGATAGATGGCAGGGTCAATATCCGGGCTCATGAACATGGGGTTCCCCGGGTTGACGTCCATGTAGTAGTCGGTGCCGTTGTGGACGTTGGTAAAGCGATAGGTGCCGTTGCCCCAGTCGGCCACCTCCCACTTCTGCTTGTCGGTGCCGTCGCTCTCGACCATGCACGGGCGGGTATCCATCTTGGCCGGGTGGTCGCCATCCTCGATCCAGCACAGGCCGAGCTGCTTGAGGATGTTGGTGGCGGAGCAGCGTAGAGCGTACTGGGTGAAGTTGCTGTCCTTGTTCGTGCCGACGGGCTGGAACTGCCAGTGATGGCCGACGACGCTGAAGACGGCCAGCTCGCCGTCGTAAGCCGCCTCCTTGCCCTGCAAGACCTGCAGCTGGTTGCTGAACTTGTCCTTGTCGTAGTTGTCAACGCGCTCCTCGCTCAGATGCCACCAGACGTTGGCGTCGATGTCGTTGACGGGGTCAAACGTTGGCTCCTCGTCGGAAGCCATGGTGTATGTTGTTTTGTATCTTTCTCGTCTGCGAAGACCCTTATTTTCACTGTTCTGTATGGGTTGCCCTTTTTCTTTTCTTTATTCCTTCTCTGTCTCTTGTTGATTCAATACAAAGGTTCCTCTTCTTGTTCCCCCAAGGTGCCAAGAGTGGCCGTAGCTGAAGGAGGATGGCGTGATGGTTAGATAGGGCTGCGCAGGATGGAGTCGACAGAGTCACGATCGTGGGAGAATCGATCGGCAAGTTGGAGGAGGGAACTCGGAAAGGTGCGTCTCTGGTGACAATTAGACTGTTTTTTACTAAAGTCCCCTAAACCAGGTTCAACACAGTTAGACAGGATTCCTCTCACTGACTTCTCGGCGCGACGCACGAGAACCTGTAATGGGAAAAAAAGTTATGTAACAGATGAAGAAACAGGGGCGGGGGAGGGAGGAAGCGAGTAATTACGGAGCACGGAATACAGAAAATGAGTTGAAGGGAAGCGGAAGATGAGGGAGTGGTTAGATGAGCTAGTAGGAAAGAGCGAGCGTACGGATTACGAAGTACATGCCTACCTTCCTTACGGGACATGCATTGGGGGGGGGGGGGAAGGAGGGATGCAGGTGTGAAACCAGCTGAGAGGCAACTTTTCCGCCCCCAAATTCCATCTTTCATCACTTCGTCTCTTGCCTCTACAACTACTCCGTACAACTGCTCCGTACTCCGTAGTTTTCCATCGTCTTAACCCTCCCCCCGGCAAGTTAATGATAAGCCGAGTTGAACCATGGAAAAGATGACAATGTTCGTAAAATGTTACCAATGGGCGACCGTCCGGGCATCCACAGCCACGCTCTAGCACTCCCCACAGTAGGTAATCCCTGTCACGTTTGAACCAAGGGCGAACAAGACAATTGGCAAGGGAGAAAGTGATGAGTGAGCAGAGCAATCTTGCTGGTGCAATAGCATACATAGTCCCTACTTGTATGTTATGTACGGAGTACTCCGTATTACTGAAGCGAGTGCGTGCCACACCCCAAACAACCCCAGGGCCTTGTTAGAACAACGCATAAAACGTCGCGACCCTCCGCCTCCCACCCTCTCCAACAGGAACAACTAGGTACTACCCCCAGAGAGAGGTTTGGCTGTAGGTATAATCTTGGCTGCGTTTAGGAATTTCATTGGAGATTTCATTAGGCGTTCGTTTCCTAGTTTCGCGCCTTTTTTTACTTCCCGGCCCGAGTTACTTGTATGTCTTACCACGGAGTACTACGTTTGCATGTATCATGCGCCTTTCTAGCGCGCGTCAGCGGCTCAGCAAGGCAATTGCCGCTGCAGAGTGCCTATTCATATACACAATATGCATTAGACGCGGATATGACGTCTGGTTCGCCAGTAACATTGCTTTTCACTCCGCCTTCTTCTTCTTCATTTTTTATTTTTTATTTTTCCTTAAGCGCCGCCCGATATTCATCGCGTATGATGCAAATCAGAGGACTCCATACTCCGCACAAGGTGGTCAAGATCAAGGTCCAGAACTTGATTCCTTCGCGATTTGCCCCTTGTCCCCCCCGAGGGACCCTTTGCTTTGGGGAAGAAGACCGTGGTTGGAGAAAAAGAAAGTTGCGGGTTCGTTCTGCTCTCTAACGGGTGCTAGTACAACTGTTATAAACGTCGGGTCCGTACGCATTATCCGTGCTCAAGAAATAATCCGCCATTGGTTGGGCTTACACAGACACGCATATCCCTAATAAACCCGAAGATCGGACTTGGAAGAGCGAACACCGCTTGTTTTCTTTTGGATCAGCATTAAACTCGTATAACAACTGGGCCATCTTCGCCTACAAGTACTCCGTATATGTAAGCATCATGACCAAAGGGGGAAAATTAAAATCTCACCTCAAAACCCGGCGCTGGCTAGGGGGAAAAGGGAGGGCAAATCAAAATGCAACATACCTGCTTAGTTGTACTTTTCTCAAAACGAATTGTCAGCCACACTGCAATAACTGACCTCGGGATAAAGCAGGCCGGTAGGAATCAGCCCAGCAACGTCTTCTTCCAGTTTCATATGTCACTCCTCCCATTTCAACACGCGTGTTACCCATCCTGCACATCACACTCAACCAAAGGGCAAAAGCTAAAACAGTTATACAACTAGATGGACATGTCCCAGATCGTTGCCTAGCGAAAGGTGACAAGGGGACTGGCTGGGTTAACTCCGTACAGATTATTCCCAACGCATCGCAATCGTCCTTGGACTCGAGTCCTCCCTAATAACGCGACGTCTTTCTCTCAGTGTGCAAAAGTCCAAAGTCCACAAAATAGAGTGTTGAACCAGCGTGGCTGTCAGTATGGCGCGCTAGCTGGACACGGACAAGGGGGGGAGAAGATGGTGGGAGAAGGATCCAAGATTCGTTGCGTTAATGCACTCCTAACTCCGTATGTGCAACATGTCGGTGTCACGGACCTCGCATCGCGTCAACCCTGAAAAAGCGCATTTCCGTGTGTGATCGTGGGTGAATGATGAAGTGATCGCGTAGGCTTCGCTCTGTTAACAAATAAGTGCCGCCATGATACATTTCAGAATAAGGATGGGTCTATCTATCTATATATATCTATGCGTGTGCTCATATCTCGTTCAAATATCCCATGAATCAGCATTCCGTCCTCAGCGGCGACTACCGTTCTGATTTTCCATCTCTTTATTCGCCTGCTTGACTATACCAACTGCCTCATTAAAGGCATCCTGTCCCCTTCTCCACGTGTAAAGAGAGATGCCGAGCTCGTGTAGTTGCTCGTGTGCTCTCGCCAATCTGCGGGTCCATAGCTCAACCTTCCTGTTCACAGGCTGCTGCTGCTGCTGCGCGCCCAGAGGTGGCGAGCTCGTGGGTGAAGTACGTGGTGACCTCGCTATTGACCTGCAGGACCAAGTCGTTGCATGTGGAGGTGCGGCAGACGCCGGCAAAGGATCATAGTCAATGTCCGCATTAGCAGACGTCTCTCGCTGTGTATTTGATGGTGTACCACGACGGCGCGGGGGCGGTGGTGGAGGAGGAACTCTATCGCCAGTAGGTTTTGGAGAGCTCGTAGCACCCGCCGTTCTGGGCCTGGCAATAATGTTGCCATTGCCATTACTGCTCCTGTCGCTTTGAAACGTGTTCTGCGAAGAGTTCTGCGAAGAGTTTTGCATCTGTGATAACGGATGAAAGTTGCCCCCCGTGCCCTTCCTAGTCGGTAAAGGTGGTGCTTTCTCTGTCTCACTAAGCGATAAAGTGCCCCTGAGAGCCACTGGCTTTGAGGGCCTCGGCGGAGGTGGTTTCTTGCCTGCAAGCAGATCTGTTGCACTCGGATTCTTGGAATTCTTCGAGGCGTTCCGGATCTGCTCCATGCCTGACGAATTCTCCAGTCTTACCTCCTCGCCTTCTCCAGAGATGTCGATCAAATTGCCCATTGCAGGCTTGCTAGGCATCTTCCTGAGTGACGCCCCGCCGCTACCGGCGGCCGCTGTCTTGGGTCTCTGAGGGTTCGCGCTGGCACCATAGCCATCTCTGAGGCTCATGCTTGATGCTTTCCGTTGCGCAATGTTCATGGCAGAATCGAAAAACTCGGTCTTCTCAGGTGTCGTGACATCCC
Organism: Trichothecium sympodiale; assembly: GCA_003012115.1. Lineage (NCBI taxonomy): Eukaryota > Fungi > Ascomycota > Sordariomycetes > Hypocreales > Trichothecium > Trichothecium sympodiale. The sequence goes on from PXOB01000179.1 coordinate 114,504, forward strand.
GGATAAAAACGGCAAGCACTCGACCAGGGTTCTGGATGGCGAGCTCAGTGTAGACCTCCAAGTCCGCTTCGCCGCTGTCACCCACAAGTATGAACTTGCGTTCAGGAAAATCTCTCAGCAGCCGGTCGAGAGTCGTCTTCTTCCTCTCTGCGACAGGCTCGAAGATGCCTTGGAGCATACCCGTGTACTGCTTGAGGTGAAGGGATCCTGTGGGGAAGCCCATGATTTTGAGGTAACTTGCCAGTACAGGATACAGCTGCCATGGGCTGTTGGAGCAGTAGTGGATACTGACACCAAGATTGTGCATCTGGTTGTACCACTCCGGAACGCCATCAACAGTAAGATCCTTCAGATCCCGTATGAAAGTATTGCGGAAGATCTCTCGAGCACCACCTGAAATGTTGGATCGCTTGATGGTGTCGTCCACGTCGCTGATCAAACTTACGCCGGCGGGCTGCGTAATCTTGACCTCTTGTATGGTCGACAAGGTCTCGTTGGCCAAGACCCTGACGTGAGTTGGAATAAAGTCTAGTGCCGCCCGGATGATGAAATGGCCAGCGTCGTTGGTCATTACTGTTCTTGACTGCGACTTTTCCTCATTGTAAAAGAAGATGGTCATGGGTGAAGAGACCATAGGAGTCGTCATAAAAGGAGCAATACGAGCCATGAGATTGGTGTTTGCTACAGCTAATTCTGCCTCTGTCAAGTCGTTCCCTGTTGTAGTTGTCGTAGAGTATTGAGAGGACGCCTGTGTCGGACTAGGAGGCATTGATGATGCTTGATATGGATAGATAGTTTCTGTCTCTGGGTCCGTCGTCTGTTGCGGTTTTTCGCTGAAGCCGCCCTGGTAGGCGACCTGCTTCTCTTTCTGGCCCCGACGCTCAATCTGCGCCGCCTCCTGTTCGATTCTCTGTTGTTCCCTCATGGCTTCATGCATCTGGTGCTGCGTCTTGGGCTGCGTCGAGGCCCCGTCATAGCTCTGTGCCTCAGCCTTGGGTGCTGCGATGCCGCTGAGCTGTCGTGCAAGTCCAAGCAACATCCGGTTACGCCTTGTGAGTGGTCCTACGCTAGGAGAGTAGAGCCAACCCCGGACGTCAACGTCAACTATTGCCTTTTCATCTTCATTCCGCTCCCATTCTTGGCGCCAGTAGTCTGCTTCCTCGCGAGCGTTATTCTGTTGCGCCTCCGCATACTTCTGCGCCAGATGCTCCCAATCCTTTTTGACGTGACGTTTGGCGTAAGAAGGAAAGAGGATCATCTGCTCCGCACCTTGCGTGATGATGGCTACATCGGGGAAGGCTCCAGGTATGTGTGGTCTGGCTTCGGTTTCCAGACCTGCTGCTCTTTGTTGGTTGTACTGCTCCTTGATCTCCGTCACTGCTTGCGCCCCGCTTCTATACAGGCTTCCTGCCATGGCAGCGAGCTTCTTCCGCCGATAACCTCTCTCGCCTTGCACGGCTTGTCCATCGCTGCCGCTTGGCTCGGGATTGTAGCCCATCCCGGGCATGCTGCCCATTGCAGACATTCTCTGTGCCCCGGATCTTGTCAGCAATCTCCGCCCATCTTTTGCAGCGCGAGTTTGTCTTCGTTGCGGACCGAGAATCAGTCGCCGGCCGTGCCTTGCAACAATATCGACTATCCGCCTCTGCTCGGTTCGTAACCGCTGTCGACGAAGTATGTATCGATAGACGCCCGACTTGAAGCCGTGCTTGATAAAGGGTAGGGTTATCGAGATGGAAGTTGATCAGGCGTTCTCGATAGCGCTCGCGCACCGCACGGGGGAAGATGTAGCGAAGAAAGCTTTGATTGTGTCGAGGATGTGCGTGCGGTCGCGCAAAATTGAAGAATCGAAACAGCGCCAGCTTGTCTCGTCTGATCTCGGCACTTTTATTCTAAAGCGCCTCGGTCGGGATGCTCGTACTCGTATGCCAAAAGATTTGACGGATGATAGGTTCAGGCGAGGCTGCCTTCTGACAGCTGTCGCTGTTGCCGGCTTCAATCAGTGATTGAACCAGGTGATCGGCAATGGCAGCTAATGTGAGATGTGGTAAGCTCAGGAGATGGCAGCCTCGTGATGGGCAGATGTCGGCTGCTGGCCGTACGCACTTCCTCGGTGACAAAAATGATTACTCACATTTTCCCACAAATTACTGCGCGTGGTGGTTGCGGTTTTTCGCTCACCTACGCCACGTACTTTTATGTCATCACTTCATCACTACTACTAGTGCTAGCTGCCGCCTTGGAACAGTGCATGTCCACTACAAGTTTTAGTGGGGAGGGGATTCAGGGAATCAGGAACCCCAAATTCTGACAATTACACAGCGATTCAATATACCAGCAGATTTTGTGATTAGATATAGAAAAGTCAGATGCTCGTAGTGGTATAGTCATATCTACAGTAGATTCTCAAGGCTTCACCTCTTGCCTTTACCCCTGCCCTTCTTCGCGTATGCTCTCTTGTTCACCTTCATAGCAGCCTCACTTCCCTTGCCCTTTTTCCACCCTTGCCCTTCTGACCTCATGGTCTTTGAATCCAGCTTCTTCTTATCCTTATTGCTCAGCTTCCCAGAGCCCTTCTTCTTCGCGGCCTCTCTAGCTCCATTCAACTCCGTTCGACCAGCTAGCTGAGCCTTCTTCTTGTCATCCTGCGTCTCGAACCACGTTCGCTTTGGTCTTGACTTGATCTCAGCCTCATGCTGAATCATGTTCTCTCCCTTCCTCAGCTGCATCTCCGCTTGAGCGAGTTGCTTCTCCTCCTTCTCTTCCTTCATGATAGCATTTATTTCATCTTCCATGCCATCGATCTCGTCTTGGAGCTTATCAGCCTCCGTGGGATCAATGACTCTACTCAAGATTTTTGCGCCTTGAGCCTTGCCTGCCTTGACTGCGGCCTTGACAACTTTGCGATCAGGCTCGGCAGCCAAAGTCACTGCGATACCAGAACGGCCAGCACGCGCCGTTCGACCAACTCTGTGAACATAGATCTCAAGCGATTGCGGGGCCTCGTAATTAATAACTGTGTCAACGCCCTTGATATCGAGACCACGTGAGGCAAGGTCAGTAGCCAGTAGATATGCCACCTTCCCGTCCCTGAAATCTTCGGTATTTTGAATACGCTGCGGCAATTGTCAATCATATGACCATTCATCAGTAAAAGCAGCAACGCGACTTACCATAGTCTGATTCATGCTACCATGAAGCTCTCCACATGACAGCCCAAGCAGGCCAAAAACGATACGAGCTTTGTGCGCATCCTTCTTTTGACGGAAGAACACGATAACCCTCTCAGTGTACACATTCTTGCACAGATAAGCAAGATAGCCCATGCGCATCTCCTCTCTACCTGGTCGTAAACGAACAAACTCTTGAACTAGTGTTCTAACTGTCTTGCTCTTGGAGTCCACCATGAGTCTAACAGGCCGGTTCATGCCTACACGGACTAGCCGATCAACCGTCGATGTCATGGTGGCAGAGAACAGCATGGTTTGACGAGACTTGGGCAGTGTGGTCAAGATCTCATTCAGCTCGTCAGCAAACCCATCCTCCAACATTCGATCGGCTTCATCCAGGACGAGGATCTCGACAGTATCAACATTGAAGCTGGCCGAGTTTCGCATGTGATCGATAAAACGACCAGGAGTTGCGATGATAACATCCGGGCGCAGCCTCAATTCAGCCTCCTGTACCTTGAGACTCAAGCCACCGACGGCCAAGGTAAATTTGATATCGGTATGCGCAGCGAGCTTAGTGGCAACGGCGTGACATTGAATTGCCAGCTCACGCGTAGGTGTCAGAACAACTACACGGGTGGTGGGAACCTTCTTTGGTCTGTACAGTAAACGCTCCAAGATAGGCACAATAAATGCGCCAGTCTTTCCTGAACCAGTAACAGCACCACCCACCAGATCCTTACCCATGAGCGCAACAGGTATAGTCTTGGATTGAATAGGAGTAGGCTTGGTGAAACCAACAGTAGAAAGGCCTCGCAAAATAGGTCGTGACAATGACATGGCTTGGAATGACGAGAGCTCCGTTTTCTTCCCCTTCTCGGCTTTCTCCTCGGGGGCGAAGAAGGCCTGACGTTTTGCTTCCTCTTCTGCGTCTTCCTCGGCGCCACTCGCATCCGATTCATCATCGTCGGGGTGGGCCTGAGGCGTCGCAACGGAATCGTCGTCTGAAGCTGGCTCGTCCTCGTCGTCATCTTCAGCTTCAGGCTGATCCTCGTCTTCTTTGTCATTCTCCTTCTCATCCTCGTCTTCTGAGGCTGCCTGCATGCCAAAAGCATCGTCCGCAAGAACTTCGTCGTCTGCGTCGTCGAGATCTACATCCATATCATTCGCAACCTCGGAGTCTGAATCTTCGCCTTCGGAAACCTCTGCGTCACCATTGGTCTCTTTTGTATGTTTCCCTTGTTTCTTCTCCCTGCGACGACGAATGATCTCGTCCAGGTCCACGCCTGTCTTGTTCGCATTCATGCCTTTCTTCGCGCCATCAAACCCCCAGCCCTCGAATTCTTCGGCAACGACACCTCCGGCATCGTCGGCCACAAACTCGAAGTCTGAGTCCATAGCTCCATCGTCTTCATCATTCTTTCCCCAAATACCCTCAACCTCTTCCTCATCGGCGCTATCTTCGTTGGCTGTCTTCTGAGCCTTCTTAGGCTTCTTGTTGGTCTTTGGCTTCTTACGAGGCGGTTCCATAGGGACCTCCTCTTCCTCCAAGCCTACATCTTCGTTGTCGGATATTGTAAAAACAAAATCATCGTCAATTGGCTTGCGCTTTTGTGAGGGCGCCATCTTGAAAGCAATGTCGGCTCTGTCAAATTCTTTTGCTTCCAGATCGCTATAGTGGGGCACCTGTCGAGCGAAACTTCCAAGTCCCCTGCTCTAGCTATTTTTTTCTGCCATTGGAAAATTTTGGCGGTGAAGAAAGAGCTGTAGATCTGTCAGAAGCTTGCACGTGACTCTCTTTGATCGCGCTTCGGCAAACTGAGGGAAGGAGGAGGGGCATTACGATGACCGTTGTTTTCCCGGCTAACCCCCACCACGGTTGATTGGGCGACCAGGTAATAGAGCGCGAAAGATGGCTAAGACCAATTATCTAATTTCCTCTTCGTCACCCTTTTCTGGTTGCCTTAAGATACATACATTTTCTCCAACGATACCCAACAGCTTTTTCTCCTGCTTACAATTTGCTGCAGCTTAGTCGACGTACATTGCTTAGCATCCTTTGCTTTCATCATTTGAACCCCTCACAGATACAACCATGGGCGAGTCGCGGTAGGATTACCTTGCTTGTAACACTTTTCCGTCGGTCCTAAGCTGATCATGCTTGTAGTCAAGAGCTTGTACAATGGCTCAACAGCCTCCTTCAGCTCAACATTACCAAAGTTGAGCAATGCGGCACTGGGTACGTTATCACATTCGACATCGCGTCTCTCCTGATCATCTGGGAACCATGCTAACTGTGATGTTTAGCGCCGCCCTTTGCCAGGTCTTCGACAGCATCTATATGGACGTCCCCATGTCGAGGGTCAAGTTCAACGTCAACTCGGAATATGCCTACATTCAGAATTTCAAGGTGTTGCAAAGTACGAGTTCACCTAGAATCCGTCACATCCCGCTTTAGCTAACATGGACCAGACACATTTTCGAAGCACCAGATCGACAAGCCCATTCCCGTTGCGCAACTCGTGAAGTGCAAGATGCAAGACAATCTCGAGTTCCTTCAGTGGACGAAGAAATTCTGGGATCTCAACTTCCCCGACCATGATTACGACGCTGTTGCCCGCCGAAAGGGCGCTCCTGTCTCTTCTGGTGGTGGTGGTGGCGCCGCTCCTCGAGCTGCTGCTGGAGGTGCTGCCAAGCGGACAGGCGGTGTAACCCCTAGCGGTGGCGGCGCTCGTACCGTCGCCAAGGCTGCTGGCCCCGGCACTGCCGCCCTGCAACAGGAGAATGCTACTTTGAAAGAGACGGTTGGCGGCCTGGAACGCGAACGCGACTTCTACTTTAGCAAGCTGCGAGACATAGAGCTTCTCATACAGCAGGCTATCGAGGAGGACCCTGAGCTGGACAAGCAGGAGGACGGCCTCATCAAGCATATTCAGGCTATTCTGTACTCGACCGAAGAGGGCTTCGAGATCCCGGCTGAGGGTGACGCAATCGATGATCAGGAGACCTTCTAGGCGAGTCTGTCGAGACTTGTGAGTGATATCAAAAAGAAGACTCAGAGAGAAGTGGTCTTTTTATTGCTGTCTGGGCAGGGTGCCTCGGGTAGAGGTTGCATGTTACAGTCATCGAACGGAGAAACTGGCATTGCGCGGCGCTTGATATAAATCGTTGGAATGAAGTACACAGAAACTACCTCACGGTTTGTGCTTACGCCTCGGACGCTTCAGTTGAGTTCGTGACGCATACGGTGTTGCGAGCAAGTGCTTGGATGAGTTGCCTAGCTCAGGCAATGGTCTTCCTTTTTGGTCAACTTACCCTACATGTCCACTTCTTTGCACATATTTGTAGGCGCTTTCTAGCACCCGGTTACTTGTAATCTTGGTGTAAAGGGGCGTATAAGGGTAATTAATAGTAATTGTACATTTTTGGAATGGTTCAAACAATATGGATACGGGTTTGTCATTAACACCAGCCACCTCGTCTAGCTTTGTACAAATGACCCCGTGAACCATTCCTGGCCCTAAGGTTGCAGGTGATTACTTGCATCAGGGGAACACGGGTGAAACGTTAATCGCCTCCCCCCAGACCATAACAGGACCATTCGGGTCTACTCCTTTGCAACGGATTATCGGTTCATCTGCATTATTTGTCGAGGATTCCAATCATTTCAAACATACGGAGTACTTGGAGACGAATGATTGTCGCTGCACCAGTGAATTCCGGGGCCTCTCGCACTTACGTGGAGCCACTAACCATTGCACTAACGACACGCTTGAGCTCACCGAACAAAACGTCACCCGACCCTGGCTTTCAACATCATCATTAATGACTGCCTGACCCTGACCCCCCCGACGCGGATACTACAAGTACATCCATCCCAAGCAAGCTTACACCGCCTCAATTCTTCTCAAGTTTAAATAGAGGACCTGCCGACGCATCGGTGGACCCGATTCATATTCATCGCAGATTTATTAGCTAGAAAGGTGTCACAATGGCACCGCCTCCAGAGATCGCCATCCCGTCTACCAGTGTCGGCAGCGAAGGCACGAGCAAACCCTTCACTCTCTACAACATCACACTTCGCCTACCACTCCGATCATTCGTTGTCCAGAAGCGATATTCAGACTTTGCGAATCTACACAAGACTCTTAGCGATCAAATCGGTGCACCTCCTCCGGAACCGTTGCCAGGCAAGCACTGGTTGAAGTCCACCGTCAACTCCCCAGAACTCGCGCGCGAACGGCAATCTGGTCTGGAAAAATATCTCAAGGCCATAGCAGAATCACCAGATCGAAGATGGCGCGATACGTCAGCGTGGCGATCATTCCTCAACCTCCCCAGTTCAAGCACGTCCAACTCAGCTGTGTCAGCCGGCGGCATGGTTGGCAATGCTGCGGCTGGAGCAGCGGATCCGGGGACGTGGCTGGATATACACCGGGAGTTGAAAGGCTGTCTACATGAGGCCCGACAGAATCTGTCGAGGCGAGATGCGGCTGTGGACAGCGGCAACGGCTCAGGGGTAGCCGAAGCAGGCGCTGCTGCCAAGAGAGCCCTGGTCAAGGGCGGAAGCTTGATAGCGAATTTGAATGACGGCTTGCGCAGGATGCAGGAGTACAGTAGACTGGGCGAGGGAGAGCTTCGGCGGCGACGCGACCTTGTAACGGCAGCGAGGATGGAGCGTGACGGTCTGGATAAGTTGGCCAATAACATGCCCCAGCCGGCGCAACAAGGGATATCTCAAGGCAGCAAAAGCACACACAGCCAAGCGTCTTCTTCTGACAAGGCCAGCCTCTTCAAAGGTGGGCGGCCAGGAGGTCGAGTGCTTGGTGCTCCCCTCCCGGAAACAGATAAGACGAGGGAGCTGGACAACTCAGGCATGCTGCAGCTGCAAAGAGACGAGATGAGGGCACAGGACGAGCAGGTGGACCAGCTTGCCGCCATCATTCGCCGACAGAAGGAAATGGGCCTCAAGATCAACGAAGAGGTCGAGGAGCAGACGGCAATGTTGAGGATGATGGACGAAGATGGAGACCGCCTACAGGGCAAAATAAAGGTGGGTAACCAATGGATGAAGAAGTTCTGACAGACGACCGCTACCAGATTAGTGCGTTCTACACTTTTCTTCGTCGAGTCCGTCGTCTGGGGCATGTGGCTTATGCGGACCACTGCAGATGCCCTGCACTGGTTGGCTGAGGTGTTGGCCATCCTCGCGGTGCAACCTGTGCGGTAGTTTTGCTCAGGTGCCCTACCTGTTGGCCCACACGCAAGCCTGATTGGCGATCCTCGGTCTCTGCTTTCTTTGGCTTACACTGTTTGGTCTTTTCAGAATTATGGTGTTGAACGGCGCATAATATTCTTTTGGATAGGGCATGATTACTAGAATGATATACCAAGGCGACGTAGCCTCTCACGCGCGTATGTAGGTAGTCATTGGAGCTTAAACGAGGGTATCTTCCGCAAGGGACACATTGATACCACGAATATCACAACTTTGGAGGCTATCCCGAGCGGCTATTGAAGTTACCTTTCTTTTTTCTTGAGTGGGTGGCCAATATGTAACGGGCCGCTCCGGCGTTGATCTTGCTATCTTGTTAGTTAATGAATGTCTGTCAGCCTGGGCCAATAGACTAGATAATTATGCCGAATGGTAATCCGTGAACGATTGCTATCACACACAAAACTGCAAACGAGCGACGATCATTCTGTGACTCTTTGACTGTAAGCGCCGTCACATTTCCTCTGATGATTGACTGCTAATACGTCACTCAGAGCGCGAGTCAAGACCCTCGTTGCCAGGCAACGCATTCGAGACACCACGACTTAGCACGTCATGACAACTTTGATGAACCACTGTTACCTAGCAATTAAACCCATGAGGATCTAGAGGCAGGTACAGAGTAAATACAACTGGGTCAATCACCGTATACCATGCCACGATACGACGTTAAGTTGCTCCCTACAAGTACGCGCTGATTGATTCGTCTGCCGCAATCAATGCCGTATTGGAGTATGACACGTGTGAAGGGGGAGGGGGGAGGGAGGAGAGGGGAGAGGAGCTTTCTTTCCTGTTGCCGAGGAGAATAGGTTTTTTCTTCTTCTTTTTTCTACTTCTCTCGCTCGTCAAGAACACCTGTTCACATCACTCCCAAATCTGCATATCCCGAAGTAGACCCTCACTCTAGCCGCCGGGTACGTTTTCCATTTCGTGAGTTGGGGCGTGGGCACTACTACTTCAGTGGAGTCTCGGCGGGCTTTTTTGACCGCTTGTCGCCGTATCATGAGGGTTTCATCAACAAAGTCTCCGCCTTTTGTTGAAGACTTTTTGTAATTCTGTGACCTATCACTGTGATGGGGATGTGATGAGAGGGGGCCTGCTGCATGACGACGTGGTAGAGGGCGAACCAGCGGGGGGTGTGAGGGAACATGGTCGAGTCTTTGTTTGCTCGTGTAATTATGGATGGCGGCAGATTGGATGGATGGACGGGACCGGGTCTAGTGACAGATAGCTGATATCATCGGTTAACGGTCAAACAACTAAAAAGTTGTTCTATAGCGCCCGCGGTTCCCGCCAGTTTTAGCTTTTGGTACCTGAACGTTGGCTTAGCTAGCAATAACAGAATGTCATACTAAGGTTTCTGCTAAAGACACGTGAAAATCAAGATTCTACAAGGAGTGGGGATAGAAAAGTGTAACAATGTGCATCCGGACTGCTACGTTGAGATCTTGTACGATGTCAGCAGTCAAGGGCCAAATCTTGCACTTCCTTCAGCAAGAAGCCGAAATTGGCTGTTGTACGTTTTCCCGTAGCGGGAGGAGGGCGTTGCAACGTCCTGAGGTGACCTTGGCGTTGGAGCTGGCGGATCCTTGGCGCCCTGGAGCCCAAATCATTCCCCAATCAGGGGACGGTAGGACGGGGGTTAGAGGGGGTTAGAGGGGAGGGGGGAACGTCCCGCCCACCTTCCCGCACTGCCACCCAAAAGGAAAAAAATGGCACCTAAAAAAGGAGCTGGGGTCCGAAAGTAAACAGAGGGCGGCCACGAGCCTCGACGTTCTTTGAGTAACCAAGAGCTGCTTTTTTTTTTTTTTCTTATGTTCTCTTCCTTCGACCCGGAAGTAAAGAGACCTTGCCTACCTATATCACCAACCCCCTCGTCAGTCTGTACTGCCCACCTTTTATTTATTTTCCCTCTCCTCTTTGAAATACTAACACATTTAAAACAGCTTTAATACCGCTTTTGCTTCATCGCAATTGCCCTACCTCTCTTGCATTGCATTAGCGTTCGGCTCCCCTCCTTGGATTTGCTCTTCTCGGGTGTCTGGCGTTCCAATCCTTGTTATCCAATATTTGCACTGTGTACAATCACCTCCATAGAGTAAGTGTTTTTATAGATTCCAATATACATGGCGAGATTCCATTATGATTCTCGCAGCGTGAGTCGAGAGAAGTCTGTTTCTGACCGCACACAGTCTTCCTCCCGACCCCATGGCCCTCATGGCTCCCCCGACACTCCCATAGACCGAGCGATACCTTCCGGCAACACAAACTCTGCCTTTGAGCAGCACCGAGGTCGATTGCTCTCTGTAAACTAGGGTCGAGTGATGGGAGACCGGCCACCTCCACCCCCGCCTCATGGCGGGGTGCCCAAGGGCGCTGGACTCCCACCGGGCAAGTATGACATTTTTGTCATTCCAGAGCACTCGTCTGGATCCGGCTTCCTCTATCTTCCCTCGCTCCAGCCCAACGTCAACAGCTTCGCCGCCGGTTTTGCTTCGGCTCTCATACTCGTCGTGGTTGGCCATAGCTTGGCTCCTGCGTTTAGGGTCTGGTGGGAAGGCTTTCAGGGGCTGGGTAACATTGGTATAGCCCTCTTGACGGTGGGCGTGGGCATAAGCGCATGGGCCCTGGGTAGGACTCAAGGTGGCGCATATATTCCACGGCACGGCCAAGGCGCATATGGTGGACCAGGCGGTCCCGGGGGACCTGGAGGATGGAAGTCGTTTCCCGGAGGAGTTCCGGATGAAGATCGTCCTCCGCCCCCTCCCCCTCATGGTACTCCTCCAAGTGGTGGTCCTCGTTACGCGGGAGGGGATCGTCCTCCGCCTCCGCCTCCGCATGGCACCCCGCCGGGGTCGCAGAGGCCGTCCTTTGGTTCTCAACGGCCCTCGACCGATTCGGGGCGGCCCTCTTTCGGCTCTCACAGGCACTCGTCTTCCTGGCAGAGGTCCGAATGGACTCCAGAGCCTGACCCGGGAACACCGCCACCCCCCCCTCCGAAGCGAGAGAAACCACGAGAAGCACCTAGGGAGATGCCTAGGGATACACCTCCTCCGAGACGGGAGAGGGAGCCGTCGCCTGAGCCTCCACCTCCGCCAAAGCGAGAGAAGCCTCGAGAGACACCCAGAGAGACGCCTAGAGAGAAACCACGAGAGACACCAAGGGAGGTGCCCAAGGATACACCTCCTCCCAGACGGGAGAGGGAGCCATCGCCTGAGCCTCCGCCTCCACCGAAGAGAGAGAAACCTCGGGAGGCACCTAGGGAGATGCCTAAGGATACACCTCCAAGGCGGGAGAGGGTGCCGTCGCCTGAGCCTCCACCTCCACCGAAACGAGAACAGAAGCCTGCAACTCCCCCGCCGCCTCCAGAGCCCAAGCCAAAGAAGAAGAAGAAGAAGGAGCCGAAGCCAGAGCTCAAGCAGGAATCTAAGCCGGAACCCAAATCAGAACAACCTCCAGAGCCTAAGCCTGAGCCCAAGCGGAAGGTCAAGCCTGTGCCTGAGCCTGTGTCTCTACCTGAGCCAAAACCCGAGCCAAAGCCCGAGCCAAAGCCTGAACCAAAGCCTGAGCCAAAGCCTGAGCCAAAGCCTGAGCCAAAGCCTGAGTCAAAGCCTGAGCCAAAGCCTGAGCCGATATCTGAACCTGTCCCTGAACCGATCCCGGAACCAAAGCCCGAGCGTAAGCCTGAACCAAGGATTGAACCAACGCCAGAGCCTCCCAGGGCGGCTCCTGAACCGGAACCGAAGCCGGAGCCACCAGCAGAGCCGCCCAAGCCTGAACCACCAAAGCCAGAACCCCCCAAGGAGATGACGGCTTGGGAGAAGGCGCGAGAGGAGAAGAAGCTTGCTTGGCAAAGAGCTCGTGAAGAAACCAAGCGAAAGGAAGAAGAGCGCAAGGCTCAAGAGGCAGCCAAGAAACGCAAGGAGGAAATGACTAAGAGATTGACCGAATTGCGTGCGAAGGAAGCCAAAGAGCGGCAACATCGGGAGGCGGAGGCGGCGAAACGCAGACAGGAGCAAGAGGCAAAGGAAAGAGAGGCTCGAGAGAAGAAGGAGAAGGAAGAGGCTGAGCTAAGACAGCGCAAGGAAGTAGAACAAAGGGCCAAGGAACTGGCAGAGAAACTCGCATATGAGAGGAGGGAGCGTGAGCGACTGGAGCGCGAAGCCAGAGAGGCCAGGGCTGCGAGGGAAGCCCATCAGGCCAGGGTAGCCCAGGAGGCTAAGGAGGCCCGAGAAGCTCAAGAGGCTCAAGAGGCAAGGGAGAGGGAAGCCCGAGAGAGGGAAGCACGAGAGAAGGCTGCTAGAGAAAGAGTAGCGAGAGAGGTCAAGGAGCGCGAACGAGAGGCTCGGGAGCGAGCAGTCAGGGAAGCAAGAGAGAAGGAAATCCGGGAACAAGCTGAAAAGAAGAGGAGGGAGGAAGAAGCTGCCGAAGCCGAAGCTGCAGCCGCAGCCGCAGCCGCAGCCGCAGCCGCAGCCAAGAATGAGCGCAAGAGCGGCGGATATGCTTTCTCTGGCGTGGGCGAGAAGATGAGCATGTGGCCCAACGGTCGGCCACCAACCGTTGCATCACACTCACCAACCGCCTCGACGACTTCGAAGAGTACAGTTAGCCCGAAGAAAACGGCGCCCAAGTCATATGTGACGACAGCTGAAGAGGAAGAGGAAGCTCATTCCTATAGGCCCTACGACAAACCTAGAAGGAAGAAGTCAATGTCCTCGGCGACGGGGTCGGAAGCATCGTGGGCATACTCACAAACGACATCCCACACATCGCCACCGCCTTCCATGCGAGGTCACTACACGACGAAGGATCCGGACAAGGTCGTCATCGCGGCGGTGTACCTTTATATGAGCGAGTTCGCCAAGACACCTGCAAGTCAGCTCATCTCGGGCTTGGGCACGGTGACGGATGGTTTGGTTCTCCGCATCACAACTGAGGGTCTCTTCATAGATGACGACGTTCGTGAAGTTCCCCAGAGAGAGTGGGATGTCAAGGCTTGGACACTCAAACAGGTCGAGGTGTGGTGCCCACCGCACTGCTTGCTATCAAACGTTGCGTCGTCCGCCACTCCTTCTGCTACCGGGTCTTCGAAGTCCAAGCAGCGTCATGGAGACCGAGGCGTCGTCCACCCCTTTACAGGTCAAGAAGCAGACTTTTATTTGAGCGAGCTTCTTAACTCTTGTAAAGATTGTTGTCGTATTGGCCTTTGCGAGCAGACTTTCCGCAACACCAACATTCCATCTCCGACTGGACAGAGCGGGCAATGGAAGTCGAAAGGTCTGCACGTGCTGCGGGCCACGGTGCGTGATCAGGACGGGAAGCGATACCTCTTCGTGGTGGATGAATCAGAGGCTTGGAAGCTTGCTGTCGGCCTTCAGCGGTTACGGAAGGGTTCTATGGTGCGGCAGCTTGGTGTGAACGGCATGTCTGCGGCAGACGCGAGGGGCACACTTGAGATGCTGGGATGGGCTGCATAAGCGTTCTTTTTCATTGATAATTTATTCGACATATACCAGGTGTTGTTGAGCGTATAAAGGGGGAAGTTTACACACATGGGAGCGCATCATGATGTTTACGAGTTTGGAGATGAGATGATCAGACTGATGAGGTAATAAGTGATGAATGTTTTTAAAGACGCAGTTAATGTTTTGTTTGTTGTTGTTGTGATTTGACATGGAATGACTGTGAATTAATACATGAGACATGGTGATGATTAGGAATGCAGAACAAGAGCTCGTAAAGCCAGAATCAAATTTATTTATAACGCCAGTAGAAGGAAATATTGGGTATATAGATGAATAGCAAAGTTGAAAAGCACGCAGTAGCTACAGCCTAATATCGCACATGTTGAACTGACTGATATGGGGAATGATGACGCCGCTTCCCTTTTCCCTTGGCCCCTTTTTTCCCCCCTCGACCAATTACCAAACACTGTTGGAAAAACACATACATTGCTCCCTCCCTTTTAACCAGACCTTTTCCCAGTTGTCCCATTTCGTAAGTCATAATCACATCTTGGGCTGCTGCACATCCCAGACCTGCAGGTCCCCGTCAATGGTTCCCAAGAGAAGCGTCTTGCCGTCCCCGGAAAAGGCACCGGCGGTGACGATGCTTCTCCCCCCCTGATGGCTCTGGTTGCTGGCCAGCATCTCGCCAGTCTCGAGTCGCGAGACGTCGAGACGTCGAAGCCTTGTTCCGTGCGGCAAGCGAGGTACCTGCCGTCATCCGAGGCGCAGAGCGGCCAGCCTTCCCTGGTGGCGTTGAGTGGATAGCTGGCCAGCTCACCCATCCTGGGCTCCCACACGTGCACCGTCTGCCCCCCATATGACCGTCGCCGTCGTCGTCGCGGTGACTGCGTCTCCCCGCGATACGGACAGGAGTCGAGGCAGCGGACGTTGGAGTGGCAGCTCTAACTTTGCGGCCGTCATGCTGGTCCTGGGGTCAGTGAGGCGCAGCGTCGCGTCCTTGCTTAGGGTTACTAGGTGGCGGCCATGGGCTTGGGCTGTGAAGGCTGCGTGGGTGATGGCGTCGATGTGGGATATCACCCTTCCCACGCGGATGCCCGTATTGATGTCGTGGATGGCCATGCGCGTGGGCAGCTCCGCCGCGGCGAGGAGACGGCCGTCTGGTGACCAGCAGAGGGGCACGTCGGTCGGTGGCAGACTTGAGCTCCGTGACGGTCTTGCCTGATGACACGACGTCGCGGATTAGGACCGTGCTGGAGTGGTGGTGCTCTACTCCCCCCGCGAGCTGTACTGTCCATTGCCTCAGTGCGGCGTAGAGGTTTCCGCCTGGGGAGAATGCTGCGTGGGAGCCTATCGTCTTTGATAATAGTCCTGATCCTGCTGTCTTTGCTGAGGTGTTGGATGATGATGGTAATGGTGATGGTGATGATAGGGGAAAAATGTCGATCCAGGACTGGGAGGTGTGCTGTGAGCCTGTGTAGATTGCGTAGGCTGATGCGGTGGAAGAGATTCCGACAGAGGAGATTTCAGAGCGGGAGCAGAGGCGTTGTTGGCCCAGGGTGAGGTTCAGGGGGGCACCTGTGAAATGAGTTGGCCGAGTAAGGAGCGTTGAAACTTGATCTTACATGATGTCGAAAAAGAGGGTTTAGGTCATTGATGTTCAGGTTCGAAATTTGGACATCAGGTTTTCAAAGGCCTTGTTGATGACTGCGTATCGAGATGGGTGTTTATTTTGTTTGGTACGGAAGAGAGAAGGTGGGTAGGTAGGTAAAGGTTTCAAAGGGTATATCTTCATATACAACAAGAGAAGAGATGGAAACAAGTATCAAGAGTTTTATGAGAGTCGGCTTTTCTTCTTCTTCTTCTTGTTTGTATGTATTTATCAATATATGTTTTGATCAATTGTATTTGTTTGCTGAATTTCGAAATAGGGCACGAAGGAGGGACATTCGTATCAATTCGAAAGGGGAAGTCCTTTGATTATATAGTATTTCCAAGCAGCGTATGGCCAATAAATCATGCAAGAGAGCGATGACTCCTCAAATCTTCTATATCCCTCTCTTTTCTCTTTGTACGGATTATACAATGTACATACATACAACTTTGGAAGGGGCCGGGTGGGGGACCTTTGCTCTTTTGAGTCAACTTTATTTGGGTACGTGTTTTTGTGTCGTCGGCGAGATGAATTGGGTTTGGCGGCATGGGCCGATGACGCAGGCAGGGGTTGAAAGTCATGCCGGTCAAAGTTGTTGATGCGACCTAGAACTTTAGCTTGAGAGAGAGAGAGAGAGAGTAGTTTGTCGAAAAGGCGAGGTTTTAAAAGGCGAGGGGTTGAATCGTGTTGTGTTGTGTTGTGTTGTGTAGGCATCATATCATCTGCAAAGTTGCATCTCCATCGGTACGATAATTAAGCTTGTTTATTTATTCAAGCGAGGTCAACTCTCTTTCCCCCACAAAGTCAATGGCAAGAAATGGCCGTCATCAATATCAAGAGTATAAAACCATCCAACATTGCCCTCAGCTACCCAACTCCTCGCCAAGCTCCATTCCCTAAATCAACATACATACGTTTCTACATGGCCTTGATCTTTTTTCCCTTTTTCTTCACTAATCAAGCCGAATGACCAATTCCATCCAAAACCATTAACCCTTTTTCTTTCCTTCCTTCTTACCCTAAGCAAATGCCTTGTCAAAGTCGACCAGGCAGGACCTGTACCTCACGGTGTGGTCCTCGAGCTTCTTCATGGCTTCCTGCAGGCCCTCTTTCGAGATGGAAATCTCCTCGACCCAGGACTGGACGTTCTTGTCGGCGGCGAGCTGGAGCATCTCTAGCATCTCCTTGCGGCTGCCGAGGTGGGTGCTGCCGATGAAGCAGCCGTTCGAGGCAAACGACTGGTTCGTGACGGTGAGGCCGTCGCCGCCGGGCATGCCGACGTTGTTCCAGCGGCCGTGGACGTCGAGCAGGCTCAGGTACTTGCCCAGGTCAAAGTTGTCGTACGAGTTGGCCGTGTTGACGATGAGGTCAAACGTCATGCGGTGCGGCTCGTTCCAGTCCTTTTCGCTCGTGGCGATGAAGCCGTCGGCGCCCATCTTGAGAGCGTCGGCCTCCTTGCTGCGGGACCGCGAGATGGCCCAGACCTCGGCGCCGAGGGCCTTGGCGAACCCGACGGCGTAGTGGCCCAGGCCGCCGATGCCCACGACGCCCACCTTGCGGCCGGGCGCGGCGCCGAACCGCTTCAGCGGGCTGTAGGTTGTGATGCCGGCGCAGAGGAGAGGAGCGACGGCGGAGTTGCTCAGCTTGTCCGGGATGGGGTAGACCCTTTTATATCATCAGTCCAAGTCACAACGACACTATATCATATAGCAAGAGCAAGACAGGTCTTACCAATACTCGTGGGTACGCGCGTGGGATGAGTAACCTCCTTGCGTAATGACGCCAGTGTCGAGGTACTCGGCGCCGTACGTGTCAATCTGCTTGGGGCAGTACGTCTCGTTGTCGTTCTTGCACTGGCGGCACTCGAGGCAGGACCAGACCTGGGCGCCGACACCGACGCGCTGCCCGACCTTGGCGAGCGTCACCTTGTCGCCGACCTTGAGCACCTTGCCGACGATCTCGTGGCCGACGGCGAGCGGGTAGGGGCAGTCGCCCCAGGAGCCGTTGATGGTGTGCATGTCCGAGGCGCAGACGCCGCAGGCCTGGATCTCGATGTCGACGTCATAGTCGCCAAAGGGGCGGGGGGTGAAGGGCTTCTTCTGGAAGTCCTTCCAGTTTTCCAGGCTGGGGCTCTGGAAGCCCTGGAACTGTTCGGGGTAGGACATTTTGGTTGCGTTTGGTGTAAGTGGTGTAGTAGTAGTAGAAGTAGTAGTAATAATAAGAAGAAGAAGACGAGAAAAAAGGAAAAAAAAGAAGGCCGATGAAGATGGAGGGGAGGAAAAGGCGTATTTGAACGATCAAGATATGGGCCCTTTGTGTCATGTAACATGGACCGGATATCTGTCACCCTTTGCATCTCTTTTTCCTACCCTCCCACTTTCCATCATCATTACCACCTACATCGCGATGAGGGGCAGGCGCGCCCCGCGATGAGGGGCAAGCTGGACTTGATCCGAGAAGGGAAAAAACCCCCACCTTAGCAACATAATTGTACACTACGTTGCAGCATTACACTTTTACCCGTAGGAACGTTTCGATGACGCTCGTCTTCGATCTACTGATGGGGGTTTAGAACTTGGCAATGGCTAGCGTAGCCGACGAGAATGGAAGAGTTGGAGATGATGGGAAAGCTGTGCCGAGGAAGGGGGAAGAGATGCATTAGTTTCGGCACGGGCTTGGCTTGGTATGTACAAGTACGGAGTACATTCGTGTTTCCCACCTTGATGCCGTTTCGGTGTTTGATTCCGATGGAAGAAATATTTAAATTGATTCGTATTGGCGCGGGTGCATGTCTGGTTCTGGATATTCGGTCCATGACTTGAAAGTGTATGTATGTATATATGCACGTATGTACCTATATGTGTGTGTGTGTGTACTCTGTAGGAGTCTGTAGGTACGATACAAAACCACCGTCATCCCCACACAAAGCTTGCAAAGCCGTTCCCACCGTTAGTCGACGTTCACCTTTCCCCGATTGGTGCAATCGTAATTCCCACTTTAAAACTCTTGGTTGGCTTGGAACTGACGTTTTGTTCGATTTCTTCCATCAATAAGAATCATGGAGGAAAACGTCCGCCCCTCCAGTCGTGGTATGTACATCGGCCATACGCCCTCGATTGGTAATCGATGAATGGGGTGTTTAATTCTGTGGGCATTTTAGCGATGCCGTCATGGAGTGAAGAAGTAGTAGATGGCATCTTTCTAATCCAATACGTAAGATGGACGATGCATTCCTGAGAGAGAAGAGATGATTGACTAGTTACTTGATTTCCTCTTCTTGACAATCTCAGTCTTAACAATCTCAGGCTTCCCCAATCCCACGCCCATAAGGAAGCAAACCCTCATGGCAGCACAGACATACACCCACGCGACGTTCCCCCACCCCGCGGCGTTCCACCCAGCAACATCGTAGTAGACTCCCAGGCCCAGCTCCCTCAACGAGTAGAGGTGCCCCGCGTCGGCGACGAGCATGACCAGGAGCATCGCCCGCCACGCGCCGACGTCCCTCGTGGCACGCAGGACGACGGCCTCGCTGAGCGCGGAGAAGAGGTACATGTTTGCCAGCTGCGACATGGCCAGCGACGTCGCCAGCGGCGGGGGAGCGCCTGCTGCAGCTGAGGAGGCGAAGGAGGAGGAGAAGTAGGCGGCGGAGAAGTAGGAGGAGGAAGAAGAGAAGGAGGAGGAGGAGGCGCTTAGGAGCAGCGAGAGGTAGTCGGATTGGCGGAAGTGGCAGAAGAAGGCGCCGGCCAGGGCGGATATGGGTTCTAGGACGAGGAAGAAGACGCTGTAGGCGAGGGGTAGGCTGAAGCCCGCCTCTCCCATTCTTTTGCCCATGGTTTAGAAAGGCTAGGTTTGAAGGGGATGACACGATTTTCTAAGATTTTGATGTGAAGAGGATTGACTGATTTGTGATTTTGCGTTGCTGTTCAATTTTTGGCGAGAGAGAGAGAGAGAAAAGAAAGGTTGATGAATCGGAATTAAATTGTGCGTTTTTATTGAAAAAAATGTTGAAGCCCGACATTGTTGTCGATCCACATTGAAGCTCAGTAATAAACCAACCGATGCAGTTTACCACCAACCAATAAAAATCTACATCTTCATCATGGTTCGTCTACACGTTGCAATTTCCAGGCATATAAAGTCATATATCTACCCAAACGAGACTTGACTTGCCACGTCATTCCTCCCAGCTCCATGTGATTTGTCCCCCAGCTCCTCGCCAGCCTATAACCTCCTCCCAACACGGCTTCCAGCAAAAGAAAACATGTTGTAGGCAGTCCGCTTATTTTACACCAATCGCAGTATTCATTTCCGCCCTCGGCTCTTAATGACTTTGTCGTCCGTCTCGCATCCTACCTAGAAGAACGGGTAGGAGGAACTTGCTTCTTGCATCATCGTCGACTTTACGATAAGCCGTGGGCGTGGTTGAGTGTCTTTGCGGGCCACGAGGCCAAATGTTTGGAGATGGTGAGCTTGAACGGGACCATTTTGAAGATGCGGTTTGATGTAGATCCAGGAGTCCTCACCTCCAGGCCTCGGTGCAATCATGTAGATCCAAGTCGTGTCATGTAGAATCCAAGCCGTATTCGAAACAATCTGCATCAATTACCCTGAAAACAATCTCCTCATCCTGCAGCCCTTGACAGAGAGGCATCTCAATAACGAGAGTCGTTCCAACTGCCTACTCTTCCGTCTCCAAGGCCAGCACAAAGGCCCCCATGCTGAAACTAACACAAGCCACGCCCACCACATTATTCCCAGCTCTCGTTTGTCACGGACTCAGCTTCATCATTGCTTGAAACAGCTTCTTAGGGTCTAGTCGAGACGGTTCCATATCGACGATGGACTGTTGTCGAAAAGGGGAGCGAGTCGAGAAGGCCGAGGATGGCTTGATTCGGGGATCTTGTGAGGGCGAGGGTGACCTTCCACCTATTGGTGCTATTAGCCTGTCTTGAGGGCCCCTTGTTTTCTCCATGTATGTATAAACTCGATAGACTAAACGTAGAACTGGCTGTCGAAAAGGGGGGGCGAGTCGAGAAGTCTGATGCTTGATTCGGGGATAATGCCGTCACGGCGGCTTGTAAGGACGAGGGCGAGGGTGACATTCAACCTATTAGTACTATTAGCTCAAGGACCCCTTTCTCGCTCGATTTACGTATAAACTCGAAGGACCAAATTCAGAATTGGCTGTCTGAATTGGCTGTCTGAAGAGAGGGACAATCAGCCATCCATCCTGAGGGGAGGGCTTTCGCCTGCAACGATATACATACATCAATCGTCAAAGACTGTGCCATTACGGCTTTGCGCTTATTGTTTCGGCAATCGAAAGAAGAAGAAATAATACATTAATTGTCATGAGCACTAGATTGGCGTCCAACTGCGAGCTCTCTTCCTGGAAGGGGGTTTTGCTGCGTCAAAGTTGACACTGCGTTGAACCCAGCATACCTGATAGATTTGATGTCAGCATAGCATGGAGCAATAGTCGCTGCCCTCGTTTCAAGCATCCGGCGTTCTGCGTTGGCCTGTTAATCTCTGCAGCGGCAGCAGTAGCAGTCGCAGTAGCAGGAGGAGGAGGAGGAGGAGGAGGCGAAACAGCACTTGGTTCGTCAACTCCCAGAGCCTTTGCATCTCCCCCTCGAGTTATTACGCCGGCATCATCTGGTGCCCAAAATCCAGCAATTGTTTCTCCATATCTGTCTTCGCATCGAGATCGCTTCCTGCTCGGACCGTCGACAAACTTGAAACTGACGAGTTGGTTGGTAGAGGAGGAGGGTTGATTCGGACATGGCTCTGAAATGCTTTCAAGTCAGTCGTGTCGTTCGAGGCGAGATGCAAACGAAATGATAAATAGTTGGACCAATAAATGAGGAGAATTTCGTGCTTTGACTGGCAAGTGTGCGGGTTTGAAGCTTGGAAAGTTGACAGAAGCAGTACAGTGGTGTAGTAGTAAGGTAGGTGTTGAAAGGATTTACAGTGTAACCTACGGCAAGGCCCCCTGGTAATGGCAGTGCCGCCATGCCGACCGGGTATCACAGCAGTCAAACACTACGCGAATACTCCGTACGTTGTTGTTTCAAATACCAACGAGACCATCTACATAAAACCTCGTCACTGGTACTAAGCAACAACATCAGATCTCGGCGCCGCTTCAAAGGTCAATGGAAAAGTCAATGGCGGCATTGCTTGCAAGTCTTTTTACTTCAAATCTCTTTTCTACCTGGTTAAAAGGTTCCAAAATATCTTGTTTACCCTTTGGGGATGAGTGGCGTATCTTCCAGATGCAAATCTTCTTCCATATTTAATTCTCGTATACCCCTAAACAACTTAAAAGGTATTGACCTGAACAGCATTTCCCGAGGCCCAGGAGTCGTCTGATGGAGTAATCTGTCCCCAGTAAGTCTCGTCCGAGCTGTCCTCGGTGCTATCATCCTCGGGGTACAGGAGGAGAGGCACGCCTTCTCCAGTGTCCTCATCAGAGCTGACTTCATGAGAGACGACATCACCAGTGCCGTCAGCCTGAGTGGAGGTCTCATCAAAGGCGTCATCTTCAGCGAAACCATCATCAAAGACATCCTCTGCGGAGATGTTTACACCCGAGTCATCATCATCTTCGGTCGATGCTTGCTCGTCGGCGAATGGGTCTTCGGAACATCCATCTCTGAATGGATCTTGTTGCGAATTCGTCTCATCGGCCTCGGGGTCATTTGCCTCGGGGTCATCTGCCTTGGTGTCATCTGCCTTGGTGTCATCTGCCTCGGGGGTATTTGCAGGGGACGAGCTTTCAAACACGGAGCCATCTCTCTTCATGTCAAAGGACTCGATCAAAACCCAATTCTGCTCTTCCAGGACTGAGAGCATCTCCGCCATCTTATCGACAGCTTCTACGGCCATGCCGTAGCCTGCTTGGTACCCAATGAGCCCGGCACCGTACACGTGGACCACGTCTACCGCTCTCTCGCCGACTTTGACCGAGCTCTTCTAGTTGCTCGGTCCTCCATAGCGGTAGGCAGAAAAACCAGTCCAGGCTCCGATAATAGGTGGTGGGTTCAGGGTGAGAATGCGGCTTAGGGAAATGCAGCGGTTATATATCTCCTCAGACTCATTGAAGTAACAGTTGGTGTCGCTAGGATTCCACGATTAGCACCCAACGTGAACTGATGTACTCAGGACGACTTACCTGGAAAAGGTTTGGGTACCACCCAGGACAACATGTCCGTCGGTACCAGGGCGTGGGATGATGTAGGTGTGTGTCTTGTGCTCATGAAGATGAAGAGAGCTCGAGATTTCTGGTGCTCTAACAAGCACAGCTTGGCTTCGTATGGAAGCAATACCAAAGTCACGCACATCACCAAGAGTCTTGGCCCCCAGCCCGGTGCAGTTGAAGACCATCTGGGTCTTGTCGCTGACGACAGCATCACTCAGGTTGTCAAGCTTCTTGTCAACAAACCTGACATCATAGCCGTCCTTGAGAAGATCTCGGAGAAACAAGAGATGCATCTCAGGGTTAATGGTGAATGATGTGTAACGCATAGCATACTCGGCCTCGTAGGGGAGGTCCAAGGCTGCCTCGATGATGAGCTGCGAATTGTTTAGCTTCTTCTTCTTCTTTGTCTTTTACTTTGAGGAGGAGGAGGGCATACACACCTGTCGGAAGTACGTTGATTGATCGAGGAGCTTCTTGGGGTTGGGAATTCCATCAAAGAGCTCAGTTGAAAGAGTACGCTGGACACCGCACTCTTCTTCAAACTCTTCAGTGATATCTGTGAAGTGCTTGTAGCCAATGCGCTCCCATTTCAGGACGTTGGAGCGAGGGGACGAGTTTGCGTGGAAAGACGCAGCAGCACTTTAGGAGACGCCATCAGGTCAGTAGCTGGAGGGGGAGGCAAGGTGTAAAGAAGAGTATGTACTTACATAGGAGAGGAATAGTCAGGAGCTCTGTCTCCAGGCATATGCTCAGCAATGACCGTCACCTGAGCAGCGAAGCCACGCGTAGCAAGGACGTAGGCGACGTTGAGGCCGAGGATGCCTGCGCCGAGGATGATGATTTCCTCGCCAGTAGGAGGCTCCGTCTCCATCTTTAGGATGTAGTAGCAATGAACGAAGCAAAGTTAGTTGATCATGAAAGCAGAAACTGGTTCGAGGTTCTGGGGAGGAATGGGGATGATGGAAGGAGGGAGGAGTCGGGAAAAATTCTGGTGGGTACCAAGATTGTTTTGAGGAAGGGTTGCCGGTGACATGGGCAGTGAGCAAGTTTTTTCTTATTTGGGTTCCCAGTTGACCGGCTGCCCTTACTTTTCCCTCGTCCGATTCGGAGGGGCAGTTACCAATTGCTACTACCTGCAGCACAATGCACAATGGGCAATAGGGGACATGGCCCCCCCCCCTATGTCTGCCTCAGGTCCCCACTACCCGTAAGCCTGCCTTTTGATACCGAGATGCCTCAGGCGTGAATGAGAAAGAGAGAAGAGAGTCTTGATTGAGCCTTGCTTGCATGTGGCATGTTCATGTTAGACTAGCTAATGAGGACTAGGTGAGGACAGGGTTTATGAGGGAAAACTTGGCATCAAGTAGGCAATCTCGATCTATCATTTCAATGTATTTCCAAGGCTTTTATATCTAGACAGGCAGAAGAAGAATAATAGTAAGGACTGCTACCTAGCAGTACCATTATCATATCCTCGAGCAAGATGTGAAGCAGAGATTATTTTGTGTGCCTCCTGATCAGGGCAAGTGACCGCGCCCAGCAGTTGGTAGTCACCTGCTCCCCCCAGCACTGCTAGTACCTACCTGAGATAACTGAGATAAGTGATGACTCGCCGCCGAAATCGCACCATGGGCAAAAGTGACAAGTTGGGCACAAGATCTAGTAACCTAGATGATGTTCAGAGAAGCCAACCAATCCCTCGACGCCGGTCTCCTCCTTCAATTGTTTCCTCTGACGTTCTACATCGTTTTGTTTTAACAATGACAACGAATCCCCTTCGTACCACAACGCCGATCACGTTTCCTAGATCATTCTCGACGTACCTGGCTTTATGCCCCTATCTTGATTCCAGGCCTTTGACTGTTCTCCTTCGACTGTTCTCCTTCGACTGTTCTCCTTCGACTGTTCTCCTTCGACTGTTCTCCTTCGACTGTTCTCCTCCGACATTGCCAGCAAACCAATGACGGGAAAAGATGGATATTCAAGGCTTGCGATTTGCGATGCCCTGTTTCGAGCAACCCTTCCAACAAGTAGACAAGCCCTCTACGTTCAAGTCACGGCCTGGCATGAAGGCGAACGAGTACCCCTTTACGGAGGACGAAATATCATCCTTGAAGAACTATACATGCCCCTTCAGCTTTGCATTCGGCACCGACACCTTCTCTTTGGCGCAATCTCCTTTCTTCGCCTGGACAAACGCCTTGATCACTTCGAAAGAAACTACCACGAGCTTCGAGTCAAGATGCCGCTTCCCCTAAAGCAGGTTGAGTAGAACATCATCCTTACGGTCGTCAACAGCAGGACGAGGAACACGCAATTAGGAACTTCAAGTAACAAAAGGGGTAAAGGCATTGGACAGTCAGCGAAATCTACGTCCTCACCTGGCCGTTCCTCGATTCCACGAGCCTTTAGTCACAGCTTCCTACCACCAGCAGCACCGTTGTTACGCTTCCAGTCCGTTCAAAAGTATCCAACGACTTCCAGAAATCTCGAGATCGGGTCACTGCAGCTCGACAGCTTAGATCGAATCGTGGTCGAGATTGAAGACTTGTGGTGGCATGTTGCCTTTGCCCAGGAACGACGATACAAACCTAGCAGAGAAGGCGAGGCGCAGCACTTTTCTTGTCAAGGGCGGTGTTTCTTGCACTCTTTGTATAACTGCTGGTGGAGTTTTGCCGATTGCACCGCTCAATAGACAGTTCAGGCATATAACGTAGGAGATTCGAGGCGGGTACTGGGCGATTTGCCGAGAGGAAAGAAAGGTTTAGTTCTTTCCATCAACTATAATGATAATACATGGATTTACTACATACAATCTATTCAGCACAATCTCTTAAAACAGTCGTTCTGCCCATTCAACTCTTGGAATCTTGCTCGTTTGCCATTGGGTGACCGAACTGTACAATCGCTCTTCTGAAAGCAGGCACATTTCCAGGAGACACCGAATTTTTAAGCCATCATGGAGAATAAAATCTTTCTTGCAGCAAACCCACGCTTCCACGTAATACTTTCTCTTGTAGTCGACATGAAGTTCGTTCTGCAATCACGCGGCGTGTGAGAGGTAACACAGTAAGCGGGGGGGGGGGGGGCCTTGGCAGTAATCACCATGTAATACTCCGTATCTCGCGCCCTTGTCGTTACTCCATCGCTGTCAAACAAAAACACAAAAATAAGCTTAAAAACTAAATTTTCTCGCAAAGAACCAATCACGTTGATGCAGATCATCGCATTCAGTTCCGAGAATGAGGAGACCATTCGGAGTAAAGTGACATGCAGATAATTCCGACGCGTCTTCGAATCCATCGCGAAACCATAAGACCGAACAGCCCACACGATGAGCAAGACCAATCCAATCTAATCCCTGCAAAAAAGATGACAAAGAAAAGAAACCGCGAAAATCCCAATATAGCATCATATATGCGCGCCAACGAGAAATAGTTTAGGCCACTCCGTTATAGATGGGCGACCTCTTTTGATGAGAGGGTCCGGTCTTGCTTATGTCGCTGCCGAGGAATCATTCCACAGGGAAAGAAGAATGTCGGGATTATGGGAATTATCTGAAGGACAGGGGGATGGATAGTTCGAACGCGGAGTGTTTTTGTCGGAATAAGCAATTGGCAAAAACGTCAACTAGATCTCCGATGGTTTAGGGGGTTACTGTCGGAATTGCCGTTATCGTCTTCATCTTCATGCTTCGCTTGGCTTGGCTCTTTGCTAAGCCTCTTCTTGTCGTCAGCAACGAAGCAAGGGGACAGAGAAAGAGAGAGGATTGTTGATATTTAAAGAGTCGGTGTTGTCGCTTCATGTTTGCCCATACCATTCAACAACTCCCCCCAATCAAACAAGTGAAGCAAACAAACATTGGGAATGCTGACGATGAAGTCTACTCTCTTTCCGGTACTCTCTGCTGTTGTTGGCGGTGCTGCACTTGCAGGTGCCGTTTCCAACTCGACAAACGAGAATGAATATGATTACGTTGTTGTTGGTTCTGGTCCAGGCGGAGGACCTCTAGCGTGGGTTACACCCGACTTGCTCCTATACTGGCTTACTTACTGACATTATCCAGAGCAAACTTGGCCAGAGAGGGCTTCTCCGTCTTCTTGATGGAAGCTGGTGGCAACAAAGGTGATGAATTGCTGCAGCAAATTCCAAGATGGTGAGGATTTACTCTATTCCCCCTATTTCTTCCTATCTTTACCCAACTGATAATTTCAAAGGTACAATCTAAACGCAGAGAATCCTGAAATGTCTTGGGAATTCTTCGTCCAGCCCTCGCGCAACGACAGCCAGAGCCGTCGAGGCCGTTACTACACCTACCGCCTCCCCAACGGCACCCTCTGGTACGGCGTGGACCCCCCCGAAGACGCAGAGCCGCTCGGCGTCTTCTACCCCCGCGGCGCCACGGTCGGCGGCTCAGCCATCTCCAACGCCATGAACGTCCTGATGCCCCCCGACGCCGACTGGAACATCATCGCCGAAGCCACGGGCGACGAGTCCTGGAGGGCCGAGAACGTGCGTCCATGCTTTGAGGAGCTCGAGAGGAACACGTATACCGAAAAGGCGGCCGATCACGGATACGACGGATACATTTCTGTATGTCATGCTCTTGACCTCATACAATACATATTCCAGCAGTAACTGACAGAAACAGACAAACCTCAACAACATCTCCTACATCGTCGATCGTCCAGGCGTTTTACGCATCTGCCAAAACGCCATTGCCGACACCGAACACGTTCCTTTTCCCGACGCACAAGAGGTCGCGGACCGCATGCAGCGAGACATGAACAGGGCCGACGCCGACCGCTACGAGGTCGAGGGCGTGTACCAGGTGCCCCTTCACATCGACGAGAACCGCCGGAGGAGCAGCCCCTGGAACTACATCTCTAAAACGCTCGAGGCCAAAAAGGATGACGGTTCGCCCCTTTATCCCCTGACGTTGAGCACACACAGCCTCGCCACCAAGGTGTTGATGTCCAGCAACAACAACGGCACCCGGCCGAAGGCGTACGGCGTCGAGTATCTCAAGGGGGAGGCCATGTACGCGGCTGATAGACGATATGATGCTTCCGTCGAGGGGGAGCTCAAGACTGTGCGGGCTAGAAAGGAGGTCATTGTCGCCGGCGGAGCGTTCAACACGCCTCAGATACTAAAGCTCAGCGGCCTCGGACCTCGAGAGGAGCTTGAGAAGCATGGCATCCCTGTCGTGGTAGATCTTCCCGCAGTGGTAAGCACACACACACACACACACACACACACACATATATATATATATATACATATATATGAGTTTTCCTGCAAAACGAGCGAGGCCATCTAACATTGCTATGTTTAGGGAGAACACCTGCAAGACAACTACGAGATTGGCATCAACGTCCAGTCACAGATCGAATGGGAAAACAACCCCAACGCAAACTGCCGTTTCGACCCCTCCGGAACCCCCGAAAGCGACCCCTGCCTCGCCGACTGGCTATCCGGCTACGGAGGCTACGGCGAAGGAGCCACGCCCATCTTCATGTACTACCGAACCCAAACCTCCGAGAGCACCGACAGCGACCTCATCCTCTTCGGTGCCACGGGCGCAGTATTCGACGGCCACTTCCCTGGTTACAGCGTCTACCCCCGCCCCCCCACGTCGCTCTTCTTCAACGCCGTAAAGATGCAGAACAACAACCCCACGGGAAGCGTCAGGCTCCGGTCCTCGAACCCGCGCGAGGTTCCCGACATCAACCTCAGCTACTTTGAGCAAGGGGCCGACGTGGACATCCCCGCCCTTCGGGAAGGGCTCGAGCACATTCAGTCTGTCGTGAACAAGATTGGGGAGCCGTACACTCCGTTTACAATCGTCGATCCTCCGTCGGATCGGTCCATCGAGCAGCACATTCTCGACAACACCTTTGGGCATCACGTTTCCGGGAGCTGCAGGATTGGGAGGGATGGCTCCGACTCGTGCGTCGACTCCAAGTTTAGGGTTCATGGCGTCGATGGGCTCAGGGTCGTTGATGGATCTGTCTTTCTTAGGGCTCCTGGTGGGTTCCCGGCCGGTGCTACCTTTACGGTTGGGCAGAAGGCGTTTCATGAGATTGTCAAAGATGCTGGCATCTCTTCCCGTGCTCGTCACTAAGTGGCAACTCGGTACCAAAATACACCGACCTTGTTTGGCCGCATATTTGAGTGCATATATGGTTGGAATGTTCTGTCCATGACTAGAGTGGCTACCTAGTATGTAGGTTTCTGTGACGCAAATCGAGTGCCTTGGGGGGGGATAGATCTAGTCATCCCGAGCGATGTACCACCTTCAATCTAGCCACGATTCATTTATTCTATACAAGCATCATCTTCCTCGCTCGAAAGCATAACTTTGGGTGCAGTAGGTTCGATGTATTTCGAGGTTTCGCCTGATTTCTTGAGCACCCTCGTGCGTTAATGGTGTGACCTGCCAAGTATATAGTGATACGATGGATCTAAAGGAAGGAGCAACTTTACCACTTCCATATAGACCAACTCGGAGTTGCTGATTTTCTACAGTGAATCTTATAGGTAAGATCTCGATGCTCCATCAGCCAACATAAAATTCAGGCGCCACGCACAATTGCTATTTGTCAAGTCCAAACCTACCACTAGCAGTAGGCAGTTGGTAGCTCTGTTTTGCCTTGCGACTACCCAAACAACAACGCACGTGCATATGACTTGCCTTAGCTACTACCGCGCATCGCAACTGCCTCATGCCCCTCCCTTCTCCAAGCTTACGCTTGCTCTTACCTCGAAGCTCTTCCCTCGACGACCTAGCAGTAATCAGCTACCTCCCCAGCTGACGACGCACCTTTCTTCCCAAACTCTCTTCTGGATATTACAAAAGAACAACAACAAATGTTTACAGTCCCAACAAAATATCTTCTCACCGTGTTCTCTTCTGCTCTATTCTCATAAGTAGTCGCTTTATTCGAAGAATTGCTTACGTTCGACACTCACCACCAAACATCACTTGCAACAGCGAGCCTCTTTTTCAACAGTACTTTTTCAACAGGTCGCTTCTCCTCTACTTGTGAGTTGATATCCTGAATACCTATGAGTCGGCCTGGTATAGATGCAGATTGCTGATGAAAGTTTGACAGGTCATCATGGCAGACCCGTCAGTTACAACCGTCGGTCAGCTTCCGACAGAGCAGCGCTCAAACCCCGCCGCAACGGATGAGGTACTGGATCTGGCCATAGCCGCGGAGAAGACTGAGAAGATTTCCTGCATCCTCGAAACTTTGGAAGAGACGGTTCTTATAGTCGAGAATCACATTGAAGCCGCTTTCAAGTCCGACGCAGCACAAACCAATGAGGGTGCCGAGGGGCCAATTGAGGCCGACAAGGAGGACATGGACGATGCCAGAGAGGAGCTGGGGCACATAGAATACAGGGCACGGCGTCTAAAGAAGATTCTGCGGGGGTACGCTCCAGGAGACGCTGAAGACGATGAAGACGATGAAGAAGAGGCTGAAGAAGACGAAGAATTGTACAGGTTGCCGCCAAACTCACGCTTCGCTTGGCCCAGGGAGGACTTGTCCACGCGCCATCCTTCTCCCGTGGATGAACCCGAACCAGGTGTCCCGATGACATTTTTGTCACTTACACCATTCGCCTCGAGGCCAGTTACGCCTGTTACACCGGGAGCTCATGAGACAGAGCCCGTTGCCCATGCTAGCCCTGCAAAACGTCAAACAGAGACATCGGAAATCGAAGACCAACAGGTGGGATCCCCATCCAAGCGACCACGAAACGAGGAGGAACAAGATTGAAGCCCACGTCGGCAGTGATGACTTTGGGATGCGTTGCCATGATGGCAAAGGGTTTAATAGTGGCTATTCTTGGAGTAATCGATACCGGAGGGAAATTTTGGAACGGCTAGTCGGTCGGTCATTAGTTTCCAATAAACAGAATTAAACTCATAACAACTCGATGTATCTAATCAAGTGTCAAGTATTTCTAGAACCACCCGATATTGCATGCTGCGGAGCAGACTCGTTGGAAGCAAGTTGCAAAGGGTACACCTGATGGGCAGGGTCTGGAGATTCAATCTTGATCCGTAGACATCCTCTCTGATGAATTCTACATGTCTGAGCAATCAGATAGAGTCCACTTTCTTCAGTGTGCACTTCTCCAAGTTCAATAGTCACTTGCTACGACTTACCTTGACGATGCAGTCATAACGTTCTTGGTTGGACAAGGTTCTTCTCTACAACCTGCGGGCTTATCCTCTCGTCTCACCGTCGTGGGAAAATTGATGCTTGACCGTCAACAAAAAGGTTGCCAGACGGGAATAACGTGAATGTACGGAGTACGCAAAACTATTCGTTGCTGTACATGTTGTTCCCGGACCGACCTGTCATGTGGAGGAACGTCGCCACCGCTGTTTCAGAGCGCCATGTTGGAATGTGCATATTTGTGTCAAGGAGAATTTCCGCAAAAAGATCTACAATGTGCTTACACCGATATTATGCACATCGCAGAGGAGAAAAAAAAAAAAGAAAACGCACAAAATTTTAACTGACCGTATGGCTTAGGTATGGTTTGATGTTTTGATTTTGGCGGTGATAGGGTAGGAGGCCGTCGAATTTTCCAAGGGGGTTTCGAGGGTGAAGAAATATTCTGTACTAGAATACGTGTTGAAAATGATGCTGGAAGAGCAAAGTATTCTTTCACCCTCGGAGGTATCGCAGTGGAGGTTTCTAGGGGGCTTGCCCATAAAGGGATGAGATCATCATGGCCTGGTTTGACTGTACTGTACGGAGTATTACCTACACCACTCGGTACCAAAATACACCGACCTTATTTTGCCGTATATTTAGGTGCATATTGGGTCGAATACTCTGTCCATGACTAGAGTACCTACTACATAACACACGCCAACACTGCGTACGGAGTACTCGGTACCCAGAAAAAAAATGAAAGAAATCTGGGGATGGAGATGCCCCAGGATTCAGATGATGATTATTACTGCATGTCTTTCCTCAACGGTAAGCTTGGTGCTGTGGCTGTCAGTCGGTGTGAGTGAGCCAAGAGCAAGAAAGAGAGTGCGTGTTAGTTTGTGTGTGTGTATGACTGTCATCTAATTATAGTCTTTAGATACTCTGTACATCCGTAGTGGTGATTGATGATGACAACGTGAAAAAAGTCTTGGAGCGTGGCAGTGAAAATAGGCCGTTTCGTGGCAGAGATTAAAAAGCCTTCTGCGGGTGCTGCGGTTGATGGGCAAGTCGGTGTCAAAAAAACACCGACCCTCTTTGCATTTCAATTGCAATAAGGATTGAGGTCGGTGTTTTTTGACACCCCCGTGGCCTGGGATGGGATAATGGGATGATGGGGATAGAGACTGGCGATCCCAACTCCACTCTTTCGCGTCAACTTTTGGCTTGAACTTGAACGGACCGGCCGATGAAGGAGGGACATGCTGAAACGGCTCTGCTGCGCTGGTTGGTTCTTGATGAGGTGGTGGATTTTGGGGACAAGCGACGGGCTTAAACTTTGTTTCCCATTCTTCCAACAGAGAGATCGCTTCTCAATTCGATGCTTTTTTGATTTTTTTTTTTTCTCGATCATCTTGCCCCCTTGGGTACCTATAATATCATTTTAACTTTTTTCATTTTCTTTCTCGTCCCTGGTTCCTTTTTATCCGAGTCAGATTTTTTTCTTTTTCCTTCAATTTCATCTTTCCTCTCTCCCCCCCACCAGCCTTTTTCTGTTGCAGTGGTTCATTCAAAACCGATTTAAAAAGGAGGTCAGCGAAAAATCGCATACAAGAAAAAGCGCCATTGCCAACCAACTGGGGCCCATCCATTTTCCCTTGGACATCCCCACCGTTCTTTGTCTCTGGTTGCATCGAAAAGCGGCATCGAAAAGCGGCCTTGCGCTACAACGAAGTTGCTTTGGACTTTTGCGCTTCAAGTTGCACTTTCCCTTTCAACCTTCGACCTTTACGCCGATTATCCTATACATTTTTCTTTTCTACCTTTCCTTCCTCTAGGGAATCTTTTTGCCTACCTAATATCGCGCTTGCTCTTTGGCATTTCCCTTTGACGAACCGAGACCCCAGACCAAGCCTGAAACCTGACCAACCTTTTGCTCGCCCGACCGCCGCTGATCTTCAATTTCGCTCATCTCTTTTTTTTTTTTTTTTTTAATAAAACGAGCATCTTGTTTAAGCAGCCTCTAAGCGCGACTTTGAACTCTATACCTCGGCGCGGGGGCTTGTTTTTTTGTTTTCTTTTTATTTCCTTTTCTTTTCTTGTAATAACACTTGGATTTGCTTCTTGGTCACACCATCTAGCCGTTGGCAAGTAAACAAGGTACGCAGCCTCTCCCGACTTCATCGTATACACCGATCTTTGTGTAACCCATATGCTGGTGCAAGGGGGCTTGGAACTAATTGACTGTAGAACTCGTATTATTTTACGACTAGGGAATCTATCCAATCCCCCGAGCCGAATTGCCGTTTATACGTTTTCGAACTCAATACTATACACTACGATAAAGCCGTCATGATGGTAGTCGCAAAGATGCCTGCCGTTGACGCCTCGAATGTGTCCTCGGAACCCGTGTCGGACGCATCCTCCCATGGTGTGACCAGTACCAACCTCTTGGGGCGTTTCCCAAAGGAACCGCGTAACCGCAGTCTAAGCCTCTCGCTGTCCTGGCGACGACCTAAGCCTTCCCTTCTCGCGCCCCACGGCGAGCTGCAGGATCTCCCCCAGCAAGTAGCAGCCGACCTTGCAGTCGAAGACGATGCCCCCGATGCTTCTCTGCAGCAATCCCACCGCTTCCGCCGATCGAGCCATGGCCACATTTCAAATCACGCCGGTAGCATCAAGGGCATCTTCCGCAGAGCCTCCATATCATTGAAGGGCATGGTCCACCGCAGACCGTCCATTGCCACAGACGACGCCATATACGAGGAGGTGGCCGACCCTCAACGTCCTAC
Organism: Trichothecium sympodiale; assembly: GCA_003012115.1. Lineage (NCBI taxonomy): Eukaryota > Fungi > Ascomycota > Sordariomycetes > Hypocreales > Trichothecium > Trichothecium sympodiale. Next base: position 148,238 of record PXOB01000179.1, read on the forward strand.
GACTGGGTACCCCTCCACCTGGAACCGCCCGCAAACGGAGCACGCAGTGCGTCCATCACGCTCCTTCTACGGCCTCGAATTCACCCATGAGCCCCTGCCTATTCGTACACGCGACGGACCTACCCACACCTCCTACCATGCGAGGCCCGGCCTGCCCGGCGAACCGCCCGTCATACCTTACAACACTGGCGCTGCTGCTAAAGCCGCGGCGGCTATGCAAAACGAATTCCTTGGGCGACAGTCGTTCCAGAACAGGTGGCTACAGGCAGGCGCCTTTGACGAACAAAACGATGGCGAGAGCGGCATTGGCATCACTGTAACGGCTCCGGACCAGGAAGAAGAGGATGTCATCAGCAAGATTGACTTTGTCAGTACCTTGCCTACAGAGCTCGCCATCAACATCCTAGCCCGTCTAGATGCTGCGGCCCTTGCACATGCCAGTCTTGTCTCTCGGACCTGGCGTGAGGTAGTCAGCAATCGTCACGTCTGGAGGGAGTCTTGTCTCCGCGAGACATCAGCCACGTACGCCACGAGCGGGCCTATTCAGCCCAACACTGGCTTGGGTCTGCCCAAAGTCACTCCGACAAATGACTGGAAACAAATATACAGAATCAAGAAGGAGTTGGATCAAAGGTGGAAGATGGGCCAGGCCCGCCCTGTATACCTAAATGGTCACACTGACAGCATCTACTGCTTGCAATTTGACGAGTAGGTCCCCCCTTTTTGCATACAGCCCTTACCCGACGCTAACAGTTGTAGGCACAAAATCATTACCGGCTCCCGAGACAAGACTATCCGTATTTGGGATATACATACCTTGGAGTGCCGCCTTATTATCGGTCCTCCCGAGGTTGTGCATAATACTGAGATGTTGACCGACGAAAATGGCGAGGCCGTTCACCACGCCACGGAGGAGCCGAGTAACGGCAAGATTGCTGCGTCGTATCCAGAGCCTCTTTCGTTTATTGAACACCATAAAGCTTCCATTCTATGCCTTCAGTACGATGATAAGATCCTGGCTACCGGGTCATCCGACGGTACTGCTATCATCTACGATATCAAGAACGGGTACAAGCCGATCCGCCGTCTCCGACAGCACACTGCCGCAGTTCTCGACCTTGCCTTTGATGACAAGTACATCGTTACTTGTAGCAAGGATATTACGATCTGTGTCTGGGATCGGGAGACGGGTGAACTCATTCGACAGCTCAGAGGACACACTGGGCCTGTCAACGCTGTTCAGATGCGAGGCAACACCATTGTGTCTTGCTCCGGTGATTTCCGCGTTAAGTTGTGGAACATTGACACGGGCAAGTGCATTCGCGAGTTCATCGGACACACCAAGGGTCTCGCCTGTTCTCAATTTTCCGAGGACGGGCGATATGTCGCCTCGGCCGGCAACGACAAGGCGATCCGTATCTGGGACGCCAACACTGGCGAGTGCATCCGTGAGATGGAGGCACACGACAATCTCGTCCGCAGCCTATACATCGACAGCGTGAGCGGTCGCTTGGTCAGCGGCAGCTACGACACCGACATCAAGGTCTGGGACATGGAGACTGGCCAGCAGCTGCTCGACTTCCCTCACTGGCATTTAAGCTGGGTACTTAGCGCCAAGAGTGACTATAGGCGCATTGTCAGCACGGGCCAAGATCCCAAGATTCTGATAATGGACTTTGGTGCTGATGTTGAGGGGATCGAGATGCTCGAGAGCGAGGTGCCTGCCACCGCTTGGAGCAGAAATTAAGAGTTGATTGTCAAAATCTCTCGGCTTAAATGTGCAGCGGGACGGTATGATGGTGCATGCTACTTCGTGCGTGGCGTCCGCTACGCCTACACGCCGAATATGGCCCCTGACGCAAACTGTCTCACACATGGCAGATGTGTCAGACTTGGTACTGCTGCTACTTGTGCCGCTTTATGTTGATGAGAACGAATGCCAACGTCTTTTTCAGCTGCCCTAGCCTGCCCCCGGTATTGCAGGCTTAATCGAGCAGCATCTTTACTTCCCTCCTCCCAACTTGGGACAAGCTGCCAAGGGGGGCGTGTAAACCCCCAAGGTACAACGAGACAATACCCTCCGGAAGTCATTACCGACTGCGACGTTGAGCCATGGGTGCCGGATCAGGGGCCGGCTCACGGCAGACGAAAGGGAATCTCTTTCATTAATTTTTGCATACGTTATTTTTCCTTGTGTTATGGCATCATTGGATTTCATTTTTCTCATAACAGCAGGCGATGGTTTTGATTTGGAATTGTGACGGCTTTGGGTAAACTTTACATCGTTGGATGTTTTCATGTCGTTTTGCTTCTTATAAACAAACTTTACTTTTCTTTTCCCCTTGGTTAATACTTTTACTTCTCCCTTTAGTTTCATAGTTTGGTGCACATAGAGACGGAGGTACCTTGTCCTTGCATTGAATACATATGGCATCCCACTTGGGCTACACTACACGTAACATCTAGATGTCTGATTACCCGCGTGAGGACTTGACGGCATTACGCTTGACAGGTGATCTTGTACGACGCAAGGCGTCCCTACCCCCTTGTACGCATCGTGAGACTTGATAGGAGTGATAGGGGATGTGCGGAAACACCATAGGAGATTACCAATGTTCGAGAAACCGAGAATCGAAGGAACCATCAGGTTTCACAGATGGGATGGATGTGGCACAAGAAGAAAATGTCTAATCTGCCCGAGCGAATGGAAAAGGGGGGGTGGGGGTGACGAGACAAGCCTTTTTTTATTCCCGAGTAACTTACTTTTCTGCCGAATGTAACGTACAGTACAGGGGAGATTCAGCATCCTCGGAGAGCAGGTGAAATGCTGGCCTGAGGGGCCAGAGTGCACCGTCGAGGATGATGGATGATTGAGCCAGCCCACGCCACTTGGGGGTTCCTTTTCATATTCTTGCACACACACACACCTTTTCAAGGTTGGCCGAATGAGAGGCGTTTCTGCTTCTGCTTCTGCTAGGTATCGGGGAGAAGCGCTTTTGGCTTATGCGATGCTGCGCACTTGACGAGAGGGGAAAATCGGCCTATGGAAAATGGGGTGACATATTACGCGTAGTGGGAATAAACATGCATGCGAGGTATGGAGTATGGTGGGAATAAGGTGCGGCCATTATGCTCCTTTGGCGTTAACAGTCCTGTGTTTTTACAGGTTCTCCGTGGCATAGTGTACGTTTGAGGGGATGGTGCAAGAATATTGGCAACATTATCATCAAGTCTCGTTGTTCAAGGCCTCGGCTTTATACCATCGTGGGACTTGTTGAGTTGATGAGAACCTTGACGATTCTGTTGAGCTGTGTGCGCTTTGTTGGTTGTCATAGAGTTTAAGAGCAACTGGGGTGTAAGTGGCTCCATTGTGTTATCGCAAGGCTGAAGCCTTGGATTGTGTTAATAAGAACTTGGCCTTTGTAGCTTTGCACTTATTGCGTCGCAAGTCAAAAAAAAAGTAACAACAAGTCTGCGTAGAATTTCAAATCAAGTCGGAGAGCACATGCCCCGTGGAAGCCATAGAACCTGTTCCAGTGGGATTTTTTCAGTATGGAGTACATCAGCGCTGGCAGGTTTGATAGCGCCGAGCTTAGGCCGGGGCCGCGGGAGGGTAAAGTAGAAAGATGATGCAGCAGCGACAGCCTCGCCTTGCCTTGCTCTGCGGAGAATGGGGTGGTGTGTGCGAAAGCAAAACTTGGGGGGCATATGCACTATGCACCCCTTCAACTGCCGGATCAAGGTGTGTGCGTCTTGCTAGCCTTCCTTCCCCTAATAGCACGATGCTCTATTGAGGTAGTATTGCATGCTGAAGAGGGATCACAGCGATACTAAGCTTAAACTCGTCCAACGACGGAGGCTCTGCGGTGAGTTAAGCATCTGTCATGTGCGATATCTGGGCGGCCTGCAGGGTTTAGAGCGTGCTTTCGGATCGTAACGAATGATGTTTGTTCCTGCATCTGGAGAAATAAGCCAAGCCATATATATGGCTCGGGAGGTGTAGCTCTCGGTGGTACCTGGGCTGCAGCTTGTACCTCGTAAATGGATCCAATCAGGGTCCGTCCCTATGTGAAGGAACTGCGCTCGCTAATGCGTTCCTGGGTTGAGAGGGCACAAGTGTTTCGAATGGGCAAACCACGTTTCAAGAGATGCCGGCCCACCGGTACTGATATTTGCCGACCCCCTGAGGAAGGTTCTCGATAAGGCCAACGAGGAGAGCAAAATGATTACTGCTTCAAAGGGCCAGCATCAGGTGACCAAAACCTTGATTAGAGAGGCACTCTTTCAAATCATCAATCAATAGACCAACTTCACCGGCTCGACAAGTGGTAGACACAGGCGGTGCTTGTGGGAGATAGCGATCAGCCTGGCGCTGGCAAGCGGGGTGGACAAAGAATCTCAAGTAGGAAGGCGTGCGAGCCCCAGACGAGACGCAATACCGATGGCCGACTATTGAGCTTTGGTCCTGCTTCTGCCAAGATCAGTGAACAAAAGAGTTGAACGAGTTTTTTGCCTGGAGTTTTAGAGGTGATTTTCACGGAACATTTGTCCGTCTGTACGCAGTAAGAATACCTACTACTAGGTATTAGGTAGTTGTAGCAAGAAATCGTGTCTGGTGAATAGCAGCTGCCCGTTGTTGATCCCCCGCAAGGCTAACACCGGGGGGGTTTTGTGGGATATGTGGCGCTCCGAAGCGAGCACCTCGCCAACCAACTTATTCAGCATCTGACTTCTGACTTCTAGAAGGCCAAATGCTGCATCGGTATCGGTTGCCACGCCGTACGCTATTATCCTACGCCATGCATGTCTCGCCATCTCCGGTCATGAGGCGGGAGACACGTTTAGAACCCTTTGGCACATGCCATTCGGCACCTGGTCGGGCAACTTGTTTCTCTATGGTCGGTGTATTAAGCGGGCCAAGTCGGCTGACATGGCATGTGTTCGGCGTGATGAGCTGATGTAGTACCATCGAATGCAAGGCTGTGAACTTTTGCCCCATTGAAAAGTCGCAGTCTCTAATAGCCCGACGACGCTTCTCTTCGGCTGTCGAATCGTGGAGGCGGGTTTTGTCGACGAAAAGTGGGTGATTGGGGAATGTTCCTGATGACGCTGGCATGTGGCCTTTCGCGCTTGTGGCGCACGAGTTTACGCGCATAGCCAGAGCCAGTTGCTTTGTACGGAGTAGCCATTGTGCTATTGTGTTCTAACTCGCCCTAGGTAGACGCACATTAGCAGTTGACCGTATAAGCCACTGACGCAATGATTAGAGTGAAGAAGTTTCTTGGCTCAACGACACCTGTATCGCCCAAGAACTCTCGTTCTATGACTCGGGATGAAATACCACACGCCAAGATTGCAGCCCTGCCCAGTGGTTTCGCTAGCCCTCAGCGGCGGCCGCACAGAGAGAGAGGGAGAGTACTCCGTAGAAGAAGGAAGCGTTGTCAACGGGCCCAGCAGCTGAGCTGCCGGGTTGAGGTCAAGATCGACAAAGGGTCACAAAGTGGCTGCAAGGAACAGAATCGCAGGGCCCAGCAACCTGAAGGAGGGGGGAGCGCTTCAAGGTGAGCTCCTCGATTCGCAGGGGGTGCGTCTCCAGTGAAACAGCGCTAAGCAGCGAGACGCCCCCCAAAAAGGACCCCCCGGGTTCCACACCGAACGACATGCCGTCCTGGGGTTGGCTGGACGCGCCCTGAGTCGTAGCGCTGTAAATTACCTACTGCCAAGTCACGGGGTTTTTTCCTTCTTCCTCCTTCTCTCTTGTGTCGTGCGCGCGCTGTGTAATACTGACAACAACCAGCAAAATTTCTCCATCTCCAGTTCGGTCGGTACATTATTCGCATGTGGCTTGCATTGCCTGCAGATCCGTTTTTTGTGTATCGTTTGTCCTCCTTCTCAAAGGGTTCTATCTGTTTCGGACAGCCGCCCGCTCGCAAATTGCAGGCTGGTCTCGACGCGCGCGTTGATGGGCGCATTGAGCAGCAGAAACAGTAGACCTATTCAGGTCAGGGGTTGTGGCTACGTTTCCTTGTTCAGCCGAGGGTAACAGAGCCGCCAGCTTGGGATCACCACACACGTATCCTCTAACTACCTAGGCACCATCAACGTTAAACTTTGGTCTTCAAAGTTTCGATTGAAACGCCGCCCTGAAAGGGGTCGTGACAGCCAATCGCTTCGCCCTGGCGGCATTGAATAGGGCCCACCCATCTGTGGCGGCTACGGAGGCGAGCAGCCATGCGTCGACATGGGACAATGTCATCCACATCTTCCACATCTTCCAACCAAGGGGACCAAAATGTGAGGTTCGATTATGACGAGGTACGTTGCTGATAGGTGGTTGAGAGTGTGTTTCGTTTGTTTGTTCCAGACGCTGCAAGATATTGGATAAACTCGGTCAAGGTTATTTGCTTGAATATGGAGCCTTGCGAACCTTGGCCGAGACATCAGAATCAACGGATACCCAACCGAAACGAGACAGATGCCGCTAGATGCTGATTTGGAGAGAATACTTTGTTTTTTCGTCCCATGTTGTGCACGCGAATCAAGTTCCATTCCATCGTGAGCAAAAATTGTCGTTCGCGCTTGCTTGTTTTTCCTCACTACTAGTAGTAGTACGGAGTACATCTAGAGACTTTTCTCTTTCATTTTCCCACCTTCTTCTCCTTCATACACACACAACGCACACACACATTTATTCCTCCATTACTCAGTACACTTTCTCTTCTCCACCTGTGCCATCTTCAGTCATTCTTTCAGGCTGCTTGACTTGTCGTCATCTGGAAATCGACATTCGGTCTTTCTAAAGAAGAGCTGCATTGCATCGACTCACAATCCACCCTCTTTCTGACATCCGGCACAACCCGGCCCTGTTCTTCTATTTTCTCTCTTTCCCGAATCAAGTCAGATCGGTATCTCGCTCCATCGTTCGGCCAATTTCCCCTCCTTATCCTTGCTGGCTTTGAAGATATTTCCTCCGAGCACCCCTACCTTTCTGCCAGACGCCCACGGACAGCGTTGGATGCATCATCCCACTCTATAGATCACTCTACCACACCGGAACTAGGACTTCTGGCTTGTGAGTCTACACCTGGTAAGTGCGCGTGGATTCAAGCTTGCATTGCACTGCAACATTACTCCGTACACTTTCCCCACCCCAAAGAAAAGCCCCAGAAGCAAGCTCTCTGTGGCAACACATCATTAGGCTTCTTCCAAGTCATGGATATGAACATGATGTGGATCAGCAAGTGTTTAGACTTGGGGGCGTTCCCTCATGATCATTTTTGGTCTGTGACCGGGGACCCCCCTTTACTACTTGTTAGTCTATTTGCCTAAACAAGAAGCTGCAGATCATGCTAGTCAACCCGGCTTGGCTGCGACGACTTCGGCTCCTCTAGTTTACCCCATATTCACTTGATACTTTCATGGGTCTTCTGCCTTTTCTCGGTCTCATTTTTTCTCTTATTGTTTCTGCCCGATGTCACTTTGGATCTTGATTTCTTGTCGTCATTGCCTATTCACTTTCCTTTTCCTACTTTCTTCCAACTTCCCCGTCTATTTAAAAGGGCACTGGTCGCCGCACTTTTCACTCACTTCTGATTCTATCCTCACCACCCTCCCCCTTCTCTCTCATTGTTCTTTTCTTGAATAGGCCTCATTCCTTTAGGCACTTCAAGCAAAGGAGGCGGTCAGATTTGTCCTCCTACTTTCCTTCCTTTTAAGTTCGTCTCCCAAGCAAGGCAACTTGTTTCCCATCTTTACCACCACTTTCTCTCAACACATGTTTGATTTCGCATCAGTTCAATATTTGTGCTCAGCTTTACTGACCATCAAACTTGCAGCTTCCTTTTATACCCAAACGATATCCCTGGCGGACATCAAATAGCTGGTTCTACATCTATATCATCATGGGCCTGTCAACTTTGCTTACGGCCTCTCTCCTGGCCCTGCGCCTTCTCGGCGCTCAGGCAGCCGTCACACCTATCCCCAAGGAAGCCCCCAAGGAGGTTGGCACTGCTGCTGCCTCCGACTGGTGGTTCGCCAACGTCGAGCGCACCGGCAAGGTTCCCTTCGGCAGCGGTGGCGATGACTACCCCGTCTTCCGTAACGTCAAGGACTTTGGTGCTCTCGGTGATGGTTCCACCGACGACACTGAGGCCATCAACTCGGCCATCACTGCTGGCGGCAACCGCTGCGGTCTCGGCTGCGACTCCAGCACCAACACTCCTGCCCTCGTCTACTTCCCTCCCGGTACCTACGTTGTCTCCAAGCCTCTGATTCAGTACTACTACACCCACATGGTTGGTGATCTCTCCGATGTTCCCACCATCAAGGCTGCTCCCAACTTCGAAGGCATGGCCGTCATTGACGCCAACCCCTACAACGGTGAGAACAACTGGTTCACCAATCAGAACAACTTCTTCCGCCAGATTCGCAACTTCAAGATTGATCTCACTGGCCTCCCCATGACTACTGGTACTGGTATCCACTGGCAGGTCGCTCAGGCCACCTCTCTGCAGAACATCCAGTTCGACATGGTTGAGGGCGGCGGCGAGCAGAACGCTCAGCAGGGCATCTTCATGGAGAACGGCTCTGGTGGTTTCATGACCGACCTCGTCTTCAACGGTGGCAAGTACGGTGCCTTCTTCGGCAGCCAGCAGTTCACCGCTCGCAACCTCCAGTTCAACAACTGCCAAACTGCCATCTACCAGATCTGGAACTGGATCTGGAACTACCACGGCATCACCATCAAGAACTGCGGCATTGGTATTGATCTCACTTCTGGCGAGGGTGCCCAGACTGTCGGCTCCGTCATCGTCCAGGACTCTACCTTCTCCAACACCCCCATCGGTATTGCCACTGCCTACGACCCCGCTCAGCAGGGCACCAACGGCACTGTCATCATCGACAACTGTGACTTCTCCGACAACGTTCCCTCTGCCGTCCAGAACACTGGCACCAAGACCACCGTTCTCGAGGGTAACAAGATCATCAGCTCTTTCGTTCAGGGCCGTGCCTACACTGGTGCCAACGGTGAGGCTGTCCAGGCTGAGCGTGATGCTCCCACCAAGCCCCCTGTCCTGCTCGACGGCTCTGGCAAGTTCTTCAGCCGCTCCAAGCCCCAGTACGCCGATGTCCCTGCCTCCAAGTTCATCTCTGTCGCTACCCACGGCGCTGTTGGTGATGGCAAGACTGATGACACCGCTGCCATACAGAAGGCCTTTGACGCTGCTGCTGAGGATGAGGTCGTCTTCTTCCCCCACGGCGCCTACATCATCACCGATACCGTCAAGGTCCCCTCCAACATCCGCATCGTCGGTGAGATCTGGCCCATGCTGATGGCTGGTGGCGACAAGAACTTCAAGGACCAGGCCAACCCCAAGCCCATGCTCCAGGTCGGCCAGCCTGGCGATGTCGGCAATGTCGAGATCTCCGACTTCATGATTGAGACCCAGGGTCCCCAGCCCGGTGCTATCCTCATGGAGTGGAACGTCGAGGGCGCTCAGCAGGGTTCCGCTGGTCTCTGGGATGTCCACTTCCGCATTGGTGGCTCTGCCGGTACCAACCTCCAGTCTGACAAGTGCTCCAAGACTCCCCAGTCGGAGACTCAGCCCAACCCCGAGTGCATTGGCGCCTTTATGCTCATGCACGTCACCAAGTCGTCGTCGATCTACATGGAGAACACCTGGCTCTGGGTTTCTGACCACGAGCTTGACATTGATGACTTCAACCAGATCAACATCTACAACGGCCGTGGTATCCTGATTGAGTCTACCAAGGGTGCCTGGCTCTACGGTACCGCCTCTGAGCACAACGTTCTCTACAACTACCACCTCCAGAATGCCGAGAACGTCTACATGACCGTCATCCAGACCGAGACTGCCTACTACCAGGGCAACCCTGACGCCACCGTTCCCTTCAAGGCCAACGCTGACTACTACGACCCTGACTTCTCCACTTGCACCGGTGACCGTTGCGCTAAGACCTGGGGTCTCCGTGTCCACGAGTCCAAGGACATCTTCTTCTACGGTGGTGGCATGTACTCTTTCTTCGAGAACTACGCCCAGGAGTGCCTCGACACCGAGGACTGCCAGTCCGACATGGTTGAACTCGTCAACTCTGGCATCACCATGTACGGTGTCAACACCAAGGCTGCCGTCAACGTCATCACCAACAACGGCAAGGGCCAGATGACTCACCTCCCTGACAACGAGAGCACCTTTTGCGCTGCCGTTGCCTTTTACGCGCCTGCTTAGATTTACTAGCAGGAAAGTTGGGAACAGATGACTGTCACTGTAACTCACTCCTACATGCAATTGAACATATTATATTTCTTCTTGTAAATAAACACGATTGGCTTTGGGCATATTCTTGGCCCGGTAACTGCACATGTGCATATTCTTGACTCTCTTTGCCATTTCTTTCGATGAATATTAGCCAAGTGGCTGGAAAGAGACGAAGAGGTCTAGCAAGACCAGCCAAAAACATGAGGGTTGGAAATATACGGCCTAAAGCCGGACAGGTTACGGTAAACTTATGCCAAGGTGGCCGATAGCCTAAATGCTAAATGAAATGAATTTCGCAAATCATCGTCTTTAGTGCCATTGTGATTTCGTATTGATTATTATACTCCGTACGTGTTTTGATTTCTTGAAATTCCATGCTTAGGCATGCTATTCAGAACATTTCGCGCTGTGATTTTATGACTTTTTTACAAGTTCGTTGATCGGTTCATGTGAATTATGTGAGGCACCAACATCTGCATTTGAAGAAAAATACTTGACAGTTTTTCCTAATTTTCCTTTTTTACTATCACCGTTGGTGTAGATGCGATTTCTTGAGGTAAATCTGGGGTTTTGGCCCCGCCATGACACCAGATCTTTCTAGAGCTTTGCCCTGAAAAAAAAATATGCAGACGTCATTTGCCAGCCGAGGCCGCGAAGTGGGATTGGTTAGTACCTGGGCGAACTGTCCTCCTCAAAACGTCCCAACAGAGCACACGTCACAACAACAGCACAAGACGACGGCAACCCAGTCAGTCACTTACAGCGCACTCTTTGGATTTCTTCCTTCATCACAGATGGTCACGACACGACGAGGCGCCGGAACCGGCCCTGACTCTTCGCCTCACGAGGCATCTGACGGTGCGACTCCTCCTCCTCGCTCGCCAACGACGACGACGACGACAAAGGCAATGGCTCGACTCTCGCCCTTTCTTCCCACGCGCCTCGAGCAGATGGGGCTAGCCATATTCCCCCTCATCCTGGTGTTTGGCACGATTTACGCGCAGATATCCCCGCTCACGCGCAACACGCCGTACGACGTGGCCGCCCAGGCATACACGCAGGACCTCTCGGTCGCGCCGAGCTACTTCGCGCTCAAGTCGAACCTGTTCAACATCCTCTTCGTAAAGAGGGGCTGGGCCTGGGTCTCCGCCGCCATCTGGCTCTGGGTCGCGACGCACCCGGCCGTGTCGACGACGGATCGCAAGATCAAGGCCCTGGTCAGGTGGTTCGCCGTCACCGCTTGCTGGATCCTCGTCACGCAGTGGTGCTTTGGCGCGCCCATCATCGACCGCGGCTTCAGGTGGACGGGGGGCAAGTGCGACGTCGCGGAGATGGAGGTCGAGGTCGGGGCCGCGGACGTCAAGGACATGGTTACCGCCGCTGCGTGCAAGGCCGCTGGGGGGAAGTGGAAGGGCGGTCACGACATTTCGGGACACGTCTTTCTTCTGGCCCTCGGCACGGGGTTCCTGATGCAGGAGCTTGGATGGCCGGTTTTGCGCTGGTGCAACCTTTGCCGCGACGAGAGGAGCATCGTCATGTCTGACGGGGCCGTCGAGAATGCGAGTGTCGAGATTGCGGATGGCGCGGATAGGAACAAGAGGTGGGATGGGCTTGGCCGTGGCGGCAAGTTTGCGGTTGCGGTCATGGGTTTGAACTTGTGGATGTTGCTGATGACGGCCATGTACTTTCACACATGGTTCGAAAAGGTGAGTTTTTTCCCCTCTTTTTTTTTTCCTTAATGTACAGAAGAAAGACGGACTGCTAATGTTTATCCTACAGCTCACTGGGCTTTTGACCGCCATCATCTCATTATATGTCGTCTACATCGTTCCTCGATTCATCCCCGCCATCAGGGGCATTGTTGGAATGCCAGGGGTATGAAAAGTTGTAGATGGAACACTTTTAGAATAGAAAGAACGCATCTCAATTTTGATCTACCAGTCCCTCATGTGCGCAACCTTGGAAAGTAGAATGATGACGCTCGTATAATACGTGTTATCGATAGGTACGTAGTTGTAATCATGATGATCATAGTGGGATGCGTGGGCCGCGAAAGACGATGACAGACCCACCACGGTTCCAGGAACAAACGGCACCTAGAATGACGACGACTTCATTCATGGCTATAATCTCACTCTCTCAACCTGTTGTCCTCCGTACTTGCGACCCTTTTTTTTTTTAAAAGCACTTTGATTTTATATGAGTTTTCAGCATATGATGTCACTTTAGCTACATAAAAAACTTTCCCTTTAGTATCTCTCCGTTTATATCTAAACGAAACAGCCATGGTGCGCATCAAAGCCCCCGCCGAGCTACCTCTGCTCGTCAAGAGGGCATTCGCAAAAGCGCGCTCTGACGGAGACTTGCACTACTTTCCGACGCAAGTGACGATTCTCGAGGCAAACTCAATTCCAGTATGTAAATAATAAGCAACAGCCAAAACCAGAGACATGAATTGACTGACTGAACTTGTCCAAGTTCCAACTACGCTATTCGCCGTCCCTGGCAAACAAACCAAAGGGCCCTCCTCCGGACCCCTCAAAGCCTAACAAGCCCATGGACCCGTTTGAAAACCCCCCCTCGGCCCTGAAAGTGACTGACCTCGGCCCGTCGCACTTCCTGGTTCTCAACAAGTTTGCCGTCGTGCCGGAGCACTTCATCCTGGCCACCAAGGCGTTTGAGGCGCAGACGGACCTCCTCGACGAGTCTGACCTGGCCGCCACACTGGCCTGCATCCAATCGTACGAGGATGCCAAGCTGTCGTCGTCCGGCAGCGAGGGTGGGGAAGAAGAAGGTCTGTTTGCATTTTTCAACTGCGGCGAGCACTCGGGCGCCAGCCAGCCTCACCGGCACATACAGCTCCTGCCCATATCTTCCATGAAGGAAGGTCTCGAGCCCGACACGCCGTGGAAGATCCTCGCGGACGAGCTGCACCGTTACCGGCCGCCTTTTGCCACTTTTTCCGAGGACGCCAGCTTGGAAATGTCACCGGCGGAGCTGCACGCGGCCTACATCCGGCTCTACCGGCGGGCGTGCCGTGCCGTTGCCCAGTACACGGGCGAGCAGGCAGAGGCAGAGGTCGCGGAGAAGGGACCGGCGCTGATAAGCTACAACATGGCTCTGACGAGGAGCACGCTGGTGATTGCGCCCAGGTTGGCCGAGGGCGCTAGGATATGCAGCCACGAGGGGGACGTGATTGGGAGCTTGGCGCTCAACGGGACGGTGCTGGCGGGCACGGCGTTGGTCAAGAGCGAGCTGGAGTGGGATGCGCTTAGGAATGGGGGGGATGGGCTGTTGGCTGTTTTGAGGGGGATTGGGGTCCCCTGTGATGAGATTGATGAGAAGGGTATTAAATGATTACAGAGACGAAATCTTACGTTGTCATTTGTTAATACAAAAAAAAAATATCCAAAATTTTCAAGTTTTTAAAAAACCATAACCTGTACACCAATATTCCCCCCCTTTTCCCCTTTTCCCTTTTCCCATACCTCCCTAACAAACACTCTCTCTTTTCCCCATCCCCCCTTTTGTTTTAGAGCTATGCCTTTCCCCTTTTTTCCCCCGCCAAACACCAGATTAAAGAAAAAGAAACAAAACACAATTTTCTTTCTACATTCACTATGGGCTCGCGCTATCAACCCGTCGCTTAATCTTGAGATAGCGTCCCCGGAGCGTAGACTCGCTCTGCGGCAGCCCCCACGTCCTCTTGATATCGGCGTAGGACATGCCCTCGCGCCGGCCCTTGTACACGACGTCGTCGACGTTTGGGTTCTGGCTGTTTGGCCTCAGCTGGGAACGAATCGTCGGGGCTTGGGGCAAAGGGGTGGTCGGGTCGTTGAGGTGTTGCTGCTGCTGTTGCTGCTGTCGGTTGTGTTGTGGTTGGATTAGCTGCTGCGATGGGTGGTGGTATTTCCTGTGTCTGTTTCTCTTTTTTGTGATTCTGCTGCTGGGTAGAGCTTTGCGGGATTTCTGTTGAGAGAGCGTTGCTGCTGCTGATAATGTGTTGGTTGCGATGCTGGTTGTTGCTGCTGGATTGGTCATGTAGGCAGTCTCCGGCTGACTGTGCTGAAACAACACGACATCTTTCTCGCTGTCGTCGTCGCTGATGGTGATTGCCCTTCCTTGCGTCGCCTGCTCCTCGCAAGGCATCTCAGGCCAGTCCAATGTCAGACACGCAGGCTGAAACCTGGGCGTCTGCGAACCGGCCGCACCCCATGTATTATACAAGGTCTCTCTGAGGGCAGAACTGTTGTTGTTGCTGTTGTAGGTAGAGACTTGTTGTTGTTGGGGCTGGCTGACGACACCAGGGACCTGCCACGGCTGGGCAGAGCTGGGTGTCGCGTAGCAGTGAGGATGGCAGGGACACCGGCAGCCCAGAAAGGGAGAGACGGACTGTGCGTCAAACTGTCTGTGGTGAAGAGCCGCGTGATTATAGGAGGACGAGGACGAGGAGGTTGAAGATGTGGATGAGGATGAAAGGGCGGTGGCAGCAGGCCCGCCAACGTCTAGGCTGCTCGCCGCCAGAGGGCTCGAGCTGGCGCTGAAGCCTAGGTTGTAGCCCGTAGCGGAGGGACTCCAAGGGTTATAGCAGAGGCTGCTGCCGGATTCGACGTCTTCTGTTCTCGTGCTTGTGGACGGCGGCAGCGGGGACGAATAGAGTGCAGTGTTGGTTGTTGTTGTTGTTGTTGTTGTTGTTGTTGTTGTTGTTGATGGGTCGTTGCTGGGTTCTTGCCAGAGGGGAGACTATTTAATATCAAGTTAGCCACCCAGATAAATAAAACAAAACTAAAATGATGATAAAAAGTAAAAAGAAAAAAGAAAAAAGTGCTGCAAGTATTTATTGTTTCCTACCTCGAGACTTGTAAAAAGCTGAGACCATTCGCCGTCGGCGGCCATGTTCAACGCCCTAGTGTGCGCCGCAAACGCCGGACAGACACCAACGGAAACTGAATTATGATAGTGGGCGCACCGTTCGCACCACTGTTGCCGCTGCTGCTGTTGTTTCTGTTGCTGCTGATGAGCGTCGGGGAACAACGAGAGTTGACCACCGGGCGCAAACGGACAAGATCCCTGGGATGTTGTCAAGAGCCAAGGTCCCGAGCTCGAATAGGCGTTGATGGCCGCTGGGAGGCATCCCGATGATTCCATCATTCACCGGTTTTTCTTTCTCTCTTCTTTGAGAGATTTGTGTCAAGGAGAAGAAGGCAAAGTGAATTTCTTGTTTAGAAGATGTTGTGTTCGAGGGGGAGGGGTTAGAAGGGTACGCTGTATTTTGCGCAAAAGTGCTGGCTGTTCTTGATAGTTTTTGTTGGTTGGTTGGATGGGATCTTTTGATTTAGCTTGGGGTATGTGAATTAGAAAAAGACGAAACAGTTGGGCCTCTTTTAATTTTCTTAGTCTTTTCAAGTGTTGGTGACGAGGGGCTAGGAAATGTGAGAAGTGATATGATGGTAATGGTTCAAGAAACACACACTGTGACCAAACCAAAAGATAAAAAAGAAGAAAAGGAGAAAAGAGAAGATGAGGGGATTATCGAGAGAAAGATGTCTCTTTGCTGTGTCAATGTTAGAGACGGGGTTTCCGATCAAGTGCGTTGTTGAGATTTATATACGTTTGGACCGGGACATGTTCTACGACGGTTTCCCCCCCCCCCCCCCCCCCCCTTCCCTTCCCTTCCCTTCCTCCCCTCTATCATACTTCTGGCCATCACAAAATCTTCACCTCTCTAGATTGGTGTCAGGCGACATGTCATGATATCAATAGATGAAAAATGTCCAAAAGCGGTGCAATACAGATAACAAAAAAGGGAAAGAAACTCCTTTCTCATCTCTTCCCGCCCGTCGATCCATGGAGAAAAGCAAAGAAAAGAGAAAAAGGATTACCGCAAGTCCACTTCCCGTAGCTAGAGATGTAGAATACGAGATTTCCTCAAAACAAACATGGTCCATTGGGATAAGCTTTTTCCGGGGGATGTGGGAGGAGGAGGGTCTGGGAGGGACTAGGAAGCATTATTTTTCCACTTGTTTTTATGCAAAGGATATGAACTTGCCGACGTTTTTATCCCGATTCAGAATCAACGGCATCCCGTAGTGAGTTATTCCCCCCTGGAACCCGCGGTTTATGCCAGCGTGTTGGGGGTTTTCAAGCTACGGGATGGATTTGGGCGGGTGGTTGGGAGATGCTGTGACGGGAAGTAGTATGTTCTCTTTTTTTTTTTGACGATGATACTAGATAGATTTATGAAATCTCCTCGATTAGCATCAGTACTGACGGCATCTCATCCAATTCTCTGCTCCGAGCGTACGATATCCCACAATCATTGGCAGCATCTGTATGTTTCCTTTCATCTTATTTCGCTCTTTTCTCTTAACTTGACGTTCTAGGTCTGCCCCAGTATCCCGGAAGCTGGGAAGCTGGGAAGCNNTTTTCTTCTTTTTTCTTCTTTTGACAAGTGGAATCTGCAACTGAAAGAGGAAATAAAAGACGTATCTGATCTAGGGAGGGGAGGGGAGGTTGTTTGAGATATACACCTGGTTTCTGGGCGACGCGTTCTCGTTGCGAGGTTTGTGTGGAAAGAGATGACAGCAACAAAAGATGCCTTTTCACCTGATGATTTATTGTAATGGTGCATGGTCGACTTTTTATCGTAAATATATGGATGATAAAAGTGATAGATTTTCTCATCACGGTATGTAAAAAGAGGAGCACAGCCCCCTAGCCAGCTAAAAGAAGAAGAAGAAATGAAGAACAGCCAGATGTGACAGGACAAACAACCGCAGTAAGCGCAACATCAAGCGCTCGACATACAGAAAAATACCAACCCCCCCTTCCCCAACCAACTAGGGCTAGTAGAAATCCTCTAGTAAACTTTTTTCGTGTCAAAAAAAAGAGGAAAAAAGCAAATACACGGGTAGTAACATGAAAAGTGGCCTGCAGCCTGCAGCAGACAGGGGTAAAGGGGGGAAGAGGGGAGAACTGCCTCCCCCCCCCCCAGCTACCCGGCCACAGAAGACTGGATAGATACATTGGACGTTGGGTTGAGCCGCATGTTGACGGGAAACATTTGACTGCTTCTGGTAACTGAGGCTGCTTTTGGGGAAAAGGGTAATATGGGAGAAGCGATGGGGCCGAGGGACGTCTTCCTCCCGGTGTTGTTGTTGTTGTTGTTGATGTTGCTGCTGATGTTGAGGCTGAGTCGATTTGAGCAGCGGCAACGTCAACTGGTTAAAATCAAGCACCAAGCACAAGTACCATGTATACAATGTCACATCTGCACTGAAGTTGACATCAACATCTTCATCATATACATGCTGCCGTTGTATTTGGATAGCCATCCCAGCTGCAAGCCCTCCCCAAACGCCGGAAAAAGGAATGATATGCTCACATCAGAAAAAGTTACACATAAAAAGTCCACCACCACCCTAGTCACCCATAACGCAGTGCCTGAAATCTACCAGAGACCAGTCCAATGCGGGACCGACTTTTTCTTCCCCTTCCCCCTGTCCCTTTTGCCCCGCTCAGTCATCCCATTCCTCATCCAGCTGGTCAATCAACCTGTTCTCCGCCTCCTGATTTTGCCTCTGGCGGCTCGGACTGGTGTTGAGCGCGCTGTAGCCCCGGGGCCGCGGCATGCAGCGCGCGCAAGACGACGTAGCAATGACGAAGAAATCCTATACGACGTAGCCGAAGACGCAAACACGTCAGCTCCGCTTTTGCAAAAGAAATGACAAAAAGGGCCACAAAGTCAAATAAAAAAGCGAAAGAAAGCATGTTTTCTTAGATCCCAAAGATTCCTGCTTTTTTGATCCTATTAATTTCCAATGATTTCATCCTTGTTCTGCTTTTGCTTTTGCCTCGCGTGTATATACAAAATATGACAAAAGGAAAAAGGAGAAAATCTGACTACGGTCCCGCCGTGTTGTGTTGCGTTTCAGGGGAAATTGGACTTGTGCTGGGTGTCACGCACTGTAATAAAATTCCAGATGCCGGCCCACAGGCTGTAGTTGGGGAGCTGACGCCAGCCGCGGGCGTGGGCAACCGTTCGGTTGTAGAAGACGCCGCCGAGGACGTAGACGAGAACGGCAATGACGAGGATCAAGCCAAAGACGGAACCGGGGCCCACGGAGCCGGGTTTGTGAGGTTCGGCAGAGGCGCAGGCGTGAGGCGAGCGAGCTTCGAAGAAGTAGGCGCACTCGTCAGGGTCGGTACCCACGAAAGCGATGGTGGTCTGGATGTTGCCTGGATCACGGTCGCATAGGAAAGATATCGTCGTCGACTTGCGCCGTACGGTGTCGTCGTCGTTCTGGTACGTCGACGCAGTTGTGTCACCCTCGGCGTCGTGGTGGACGAGCGCAGCATCCGTGTCGGCGTATACGGAAGTGTCGCCAAGCTTGCGTTTCAGATCCTCGCTATCCTTGCAAGGGGAGCCGTTGATGTACTGTAGAACGAGCTTGCGCCCTCGGCTTTGGAGGTTCATCGATTCTGAACTAATCATCACTGTCAGCATTTCATCCTTCCAAGACGTCCGGCGGGCCGACTGCTGTGTCAGACGAACCCTATAGAGTAAGTGTTGCCGTTGGATACGTAGTATGCGCTCACGTTGGCCCAATCGCTTGCGCCAACGCCGACAACGTCCTTGACCGGGTCGACGACCGAGCCGCAGATATTGAGGGTGAAGTTCTTCCCATAGTCGTAGCCCCTCGCGTGGTAGTCTTTGTGGTTTGCCGACTTGCTGGACGAATCTTCCGGGTCGACTGCGATGTCCGGCCTCAGATCAAAGTAGGCCCCGCTGCCCGTTGAAGATGTCGCTGTGCACATTGGAATGTGTGTTGTCGTGGCCTCGTCGTCTGATGCGTAGGCGCTCGCACCGGCAGCCATGATGGCCAATATGGCTGATTGATAGAATCGCATGATGCCGTATCGAAGGGGAGTGGCAGTGTAGGAGAGAGATAAAAGGTACTGGAGCGCCCGGATGCGCTGTATAACTTGAGGGTTCAGTATATCATCAAAGAGCTGCCTTGAGGGTTTCGTGTCTAAAACTGTAGTGTCAGGTGAGAGTTAAAACTGTTAAACTTTCGTTGGGGTGATTATCGGTAGAATATGATGAGGGTGTATGTAATAAGCTTCGTCATGGCGAGGCTCGACGACGTTAAACTGTCATTATGGAACCCTAGCGCTACCTGTGATTGGCGGCCATAAGGCTTCCCTCAAGGCTGCAAGGCACGACCAATCGTGGGTCCGCGACGACCCGGAGATATTGACGGGCAAAGGTTAGCCCGAACCCGCCAGAGCCACCGGCGCCGCGTGCCTCGAAGTGGAGTTAACGTAATTAGCGGCAAGCGGGAAAGCCAGAAGCCGGAGACCAGAAATCGTGCCAGTTGGGCAGAGCTAAAATAACGAAAGCATGAAGCATAGCAGCTAGCGCCTGTCTAGACAAAGCATGTTTTTGTCTACCCAGCTGCGAACCAAATAAGACGAGACGGATCTGCAAGTAGAAGTAGCCGACAATTTTTTGAAATGACGCCGTGATTCTCAAGCTACTTTAAAAGGGGTGCTCAACCCCCGCCAACATTACAACCAGCAGCACCAGCTTTCTTACGTCTTTATTGACTGCCACCAACCAAAATGGCTTCCAAAACGAAGAAGCAAGCTCCCGAAGAGGAGAAGCACGGTTACGAGTTCGGTGGGCCGTAAGTTATCCCCATGGTCAAGCTTCTTTAGAGGTACTGGCGTGCTGACAGCTTCTTACTTCTAGCCTTGGAGCCTTTGGAATCTCCTTTGGTCTCCCGATCCTCGTCTACGTCTTCGCCTATGCCTGTAACGATATTTCTGGGTGCCCCTCGCCATCGCTCCTGAGCCCCAAGACTCTGTCTTTGCAACAGCTCAAGGCTGAGGTTGGCTGGCCCGCCGAGGGCGTCCTCGGACTCTGGAACTGGCAGTCACTCTTCGCTTCGATCGGCTACGTCCTTGTCAATGCGATCCTATACCGTATCCTACCGGCTGTTGAGGTGGAGGGGACCGTCTTGAGGTCTGGTGGCCGTCTCAAGTACCGCTTCAACACCTTCTACTGCCACATGGTCATCTTGTCCGTCCTCATTGCCGGCACGGTTGCCAAGGGTGCCGACTTTGTCGTGTGGACATTCATCAGCGACAACTACGTCCAGCTCATCACTGCCAACATGGCCATCGCCTACTCGCTCGCCACGTTTGTCTACGTCCGTAGCTTCAGCGTCAAGACTGGAAACAAGGAGAACCGAGAATTGGCTGCGGGTGGCCACTCTGGCAACCTCCTTTACGACTGGTTCATCGGCCGCGAGCTCAACCCTCGCGTCACTCTCCCCTTGATCGGCGAGATTGACCTCAAGCAGTGGCTCGAGCTTCGTCCGGGCATGCTTGGCTGGATTGTCATGAACATGGCTTTCTGCGCTCAGCAGTACCGCAATTTCGGCTTCGTCACCGACAGCATCGTCTTCATCACCGTTGTTCAGGCTCTATACATTATTGATTCTTGGTACAACGAGCCCGCCATCCTCACTACCATTGACATCACAACGGATGGATTTGGGTTCATGTTGTCGTTTGCCGNNGCCCTTCGCCTACCCGCTTCAGACTCGCTACCTGGCCACTCACCCGGTGAGTCTTGGCCCGGTCTGGCTCACCGGCATGTTCGCCATCCTTATTGCGGGTTTCTACATCTTCCGGTCCTCCAACAACGAGAAGAACCGCTTCCGCACCGATCCTACGGACCCCCGTGTC
Organism: Trichothecium sympodiale; assembly: GCA_003012115.1. Classification (NCBI taxonomy): domain Eukaryota; kingdom Fungi; phylum Ascomycota; class Sordariomycetes; order Hypocreales; genus Trichothecium; species Trichothecium sympodiale. The sequence continues at coordinate 169,273 of PXOB01000179.1, forward strand.
TCCCATCTCAAGTACATGGAGACCAAGACCGGCAGCAAGCTCCTCATCTCTGGTTGGTGGGGTGTCGCTCGCCACATCAACTACCTCGGCGACTGGCTTCAGTCGTGGCCTTATAGCCTGCCCACGGGCATGGCTGGGTACCAGGTTCTGGCTGCCGGCACCAACGCTGCGGGCGCCTATGTGTTGAAGGACGGTCGTGAAATTGTCCAGGGCGACGCAGCTGGGTGGGCTATTCCCATGACTTACTTTTACGTGCTCTACTTTGCTATCCTGCTCATCCACCGCGATGGACGTGATGACCAGAAGTGCCAGCGCAAGTACGGCGAGGATTGGAACAAGTACAAGAAGATTGTACGATGGAGAATTGTCCCTGGTCTGTACTAGACAACATGGGATCCAAAAGGTTGCTAGATGTTTTTGGCTTTGCCCTAGCTGAGTTTCATTGCGACTGATTTCGATTAGCGGGCATTGTTGGTTTAATAATGTGCTTAACACTTTGGGGGGTGAGGAAAATGAGAAGTAGATGCATTTCCACAATAAAACCGACATCAAGTCTTGCGACTCGTTGTCTGTGAATAACAGAAATACCAATCAGAGCATGTCAGCGTTGCTGTATCCCTGCAGACAAAGCACGTGATCATTTCTTACATGCAGCGATTGATTGTGTGATGGAGGTTGCGTCGCCGACCCCTCAATTGCAACGTCAGGCTCCGAGTCCTGAAACCGCCACCTGACAACCGAGTTGACAATCATTCCATGAGCCATCAATCATCCATGGAAATGGATTCAACATCCTTTCCCTTGTTCTCGAAGCTTCCCATTGAAATTCGCCTAGAAATCTATTTGTTAGCAACACTCCCACGGGTTGTTCATCTCAAAGACCACACAGAAGATGACTTTGAGGAGTTCAAGGAGAGGCTTCGTACGACAGCCGTCAACTTCAAACTAGACCCGTCTCTGGCGCACTTTGCTCATAACTGGACTAAATATGTCCCAGTGCAACCGGATCAAACCATTATTGAAGAGCTTGGGTCTACGAACAGTGAGCCCGGTCATCAACCATTGACGCCAGCTAAAGAGGCACCGGAGATTCCCTCGCAATGGCTGAGCGACAATCCTTACATGGCATGGGGCCTCCTCCGAAGATGCGCCCTCTACAGCACTGCTCCCATACCGTCGCTGCTTCACGTGTGCCACGAGTCGCGAGAGGCGCTGAAGCGGGATGGCTTCGAGCTGGCTTTCCGCACTCGGAGCAATGGCCCTAGAACATGGTTCAACTTCGGCCAGGATACTCTGTTCCTTGAGAAGAATCACATGGCCTGGGACGATGCTCACATGTTCATCAGTGGCTCAAGCTGGGATTGCTCACAGCTCATGCCCGAAGACATGTCAAAGGTCAGATTCTTGGGTCTGGAGTCAGCCACCGTAGAATTACCACTACCAGGTCGAGATGTCACGGAGCTGACTGATTACTTTTCCACGGCAGTCCGCCTCTTCGGGAATCTCAAAGAGCTCCTCCTCGTGGAGTGGTGCCAGAACATTGAGAACATGACGAGTCTTGATCCGGCTCCTGGCTTCTCCAAGGGGGGTTGGAAATTATGGAAATCATGGAACATGGTTGATGTCGAGGAGGTTGATGCTATGATGAGCCTCATAGCCCCAGGGCGATGGTGGGGCGACTGGATCGCCTACACATCGTTCGGCGCGCTCAGGAGGCATAAGCAGGACTTCGGGCCAGAAACAGATCTCCTTGAGGACCTGTCGCGCACGGTGGAGCATCAAATGACACTGACCAGACGCGACGAGGCAGCCAAGACTGGCGAGGACCCTTTGGATCTATGGCAGATTCCCACAACCAGATGTGTGCACATCGTAAAGGACTCTATGACCCAGAATTTGTTCGAATCTCGCGCGTTCGCCATGACTGCGCTGGAAACGCTGCGCAGGGAGTGGGCATGCATACAGGCGGAGAGGCTGACAGCGGGACCGCGACCAGAACTTTTGACAGGCGTCTGGAAGAAGGAGATGTCGTTTTGGAGTGACCTCTATTCTAATTCGACACATGTGCGCTACGATCCGGCACAGGACAGGGAGAGGAGGTGGTACATAGCGGAGGGAGGGGAGGTGGCGGTGCCTCGGCCTCGACAGCCATCGACTGGACCGCCTAGACCCTTGAGGGTACCATTTTTTGACTGGAGTACGGGCAGTACAAGCTACATGGATTCGTTCAGCGTATGAAACAAGCCTTTTTTTTTTTTCCTTTAATTTTTTTTTTTACATTGTTGTTGTTGAGCTTGGTTATATGGGCAGATCGACCGGAACTTGAGCCTGCTCACGGACACCAGTAAACAGCGAACTGGCCAGCCATCTTTGAAGCCAGGCTCATTATATGGACAGCCAGCATCTACATATACATGAACAGGGATCAATCATGACTTCTCCTCCTCCATGCATTATCATTTGCAGCGTCGCAGCGTCGTAATCTAGCTGAAAACAGGCCATGGCCTCAAAGAATAAGCTTAAAACAAAGGTCCCATGAAAAAGGACCTTTTTTATCATTTAGTACATTGTTAGTTTGTAGTACGATGAAGATGGGCCGGGAGATCAGCCGACGAGTAGAGCGACGTTCCCCGAGCCAACCACAGTCTATAAATCATCTCCTCACCAGCAGCTAAGCAACCCGTTGTGAGCCCGCATCGTGGGATGAGGGGGAGTGTTTTCACCCGCCCCCCGTGTCAGCAAAGAATCCTTCAACAAGCGAGCTTTTTTTCCCAGATTTTCCGTTTGAGCGAAACCCAAACGTGCAAATACCGTTTCGCGGCGACCGATCCGGGGAAGAAGCAACCTGGGAAAGCATCAAGAATCTCATGTCGAGATTTCCTATTTTCCTGTTTGCAGGTGCGGGTAACAACTTTTACTTTTCGCCAAGGCTATTGCTTACTGGGTACGGCGTACCACGACTCCATGAAAAAGCTGGAAAAACGGCCCGAAGAGCAGAAGAGAAGAATCACCTTTTTATTTTTTCTGGCTTGGCTGGGTTCGTTTGCATCGGCGCCTTGGCAGGCTTCTTGGGGCGGGACGGACGGCCTTTGGTCTTTGTTTCCCCGCATGACAACTTACTCCGTACAAGTAGTTGCATTTCTCCGTAATACCTACCCCATGGGATCCTCTCTCTCTCTCTGTTTCTGCAGTCCGGTCACGATTGCAACGGAAAAGTTGCTTAAGTTTGTTAGGAAGTGGAAGTGCGAGAAGATGAATGAATTACTGATATTTAGAGGAATGAGACTGAGCTAAAAGAAGAAAAATCACCTAGGCAATACCTCTCCTACTTGGGAATCCCCGGAAATTTGGAAGGATTTCGCAGGACAAAGCACTAACTAAACAAGAGGGAGGGGAGGAGACTGCCGAAATCGTGGGGGAGGAAAAAAGCTTCCAGGAACCTCTGAGCTTTTTCCGACTTGCCGCCGATCTTGGCTTGACTTGGAAACTTGGTATCCACAACCTCCGGCAACGCAACATCTTAACTCGCTGTAAAAAAGCAACTTTTTGGGGTCGCTGTTCGCCGGTCTGCGAGCTGGGGGAGGGCAGTGGTGGTGGCTTGCTGGGTTAATGCATGATGTCGATAATTCTCGTAATTGTCAAGCATAACTTTCAGAAAGGACTTTTTTGAAGAAACCTAGGGCACGCGGCGATGGATGGGATGGGATGGGAAATACTATTGCACTTGAACTTCCCATTCCTTCTCTTCCAAGACTAATAAAGCGTGAATGAAAGAAAAGTGCTGACGTCTAGTTGAACCCTTGTAATATTTGGCTTCTATGACTACAACTACCTAGTACAATGTCAGCAGACTCGGGCTTGATAATAAAGCAACGGCGTTTTTCTCTATCTCCCCTCGGCTGCTGTAGGAACATGCATGACATGACGCCACGGAATTATCGATGCATGACTTCTCTTGTTCAACCCAAAGAAAAAGGCGGCTTTGCGTCAAGACTCTGCAAGCAAGGCTTGGCACGCAAGAGGAAGCTCATCGGCCCTTTTTACTGGCTCCATTGGAGGGATTCTTTGCTTATTATTTTTTTTCTTGTGATGTAAAGAAATATACTAGCCAAGCGTGACCTCGACTTTTCGGGAGAGAATGAGGGCTTGGAAAGTGAAAACTGAGGAAAGCAGCGGCGTAAGGATGGATCCCAACCTTCCCCAGTCTTTTTTTTTTTTTTT
>PXOB01000180.1:0-70893 GCA_003012115.1 Trichothecium sympodiale
AAAAGTTAAAAAAAAAATAAAACCACCTGGAAAAAGCTAACTCGTGTACTGTTAAAGTCACCTCATACAAGCGTCACGTATCTTACTGCCGCCGTGCACAGCACACGCGCAAGGGCAGGCCGAAATCATGCACGGCATGCCACGCGGCCAAGACCAAATGCACATTCACAAGGCCCTGCTGTGCCCGTTGCGATACCAAGGGTTATCGGTGCTCCTACGATAATAGCCCGAGGCGGGCTGCTGTTCCGCAGAGCGCCATCAACCCACGGGGGGCTGAGGAAGTTGTTGTTCCGGAGTGGCAGCAGATTGCAGAGCCGGACATCATCGACACCGATCGAGGGAATCAGTTGATGCACTTGACCCCGTCGAGCGATGGACTAGGGGTTGACGGTTTGCCGCTGGATCTTAGCGCGACCATGAACTTTGACTCGGTTGGCTTTGATTCCTTTGGGGGTTTTATTGAAAACGTGTTGGGCTGGCAGGAAACGAGTACTACTACTGCTACTGCTCAAGAACTCCAGACACCCGATACAAATTCTGGAGCCGAATCAAATCATGCCCAGCCAGTTCAAGAAGAAGAAGAAGAAGGAGAAGGAGGAGGAGGAGGAGGAGGAGGAGGAGAAGGCAACATGGACAGTATCAACACTCTGGCTCAGACAAATGTCAACTACGTCAACCTCATGCCGCGCCTTCAGCACAGTCCCGCCCAGAAGCACGCTGCCAATCTCATTTCACACATTGTCAGCGCTTTCCCGCAAATGATGTTGCGCCGACACACCTTTCCGCCCTTCATACACCCGTACTGGCACAGGTCCGGCGTCCCCGAGATCCTGTCAAGCTGCATGAGCGTTTCACAGCTTTTCGTGTCCCGGACGGCAGAATCGCGCCCTTTTCTCTGGCGTGCGATTGAATCAGAGCTGCAGCACTTCAGAAGCAAAGTAAGTAAGCAGGAAAAAAGCCACACACAATATATACACACTTGTTTGTTTATTATCAAGGTAACATCCGAAAGTTTACTGACCGATGCAATGCAATCTTAGATTTTTGACTTTTCTCGACAAGAGCTTCTGCAGGGTACACAAGCAATCACTATATACATCATCATGGCGATAATGGATCAAGACAGCGAAACACCCGCACGTGGAGCCAAGCTGATGGAAATGTTCCTCGTAAGTTGAATTCTCTTTCCCCCAAGGTTGTTATAATAAGACCCGGCCCATTTATTTGATTGACCCTTTTTATCCTGCAGGACTTGAAGCTGCAGCTGCATACTACCATGGGAGGTGCGTTTATATCCGAAACCGAGCTCGAAAGTCCAAGTGCTTCATGGGAGGAATGGATATATGCCGAGTCGCGACGGAGGTAAAATTCCCAAATCAATTCCCAAAAATCCATCCGCAAAAAGCTAACGCCGGCATTGTCCCACAGGATCGGGTGTCTCTGGTTCGCCATCAACAGGGTCTTCTCCCTAAAGGCCAGCAGAGCGCGCTGCGCAGCCTTCGACCACTTTGGCCAGCTGGCCCTCATGTCGCCCAAGACGGTCTGGGAGGCGCGCACGCTGGACGAGTGGCAGGCCGAGAAGAGCTTCTACGACGTCAGCTCGCCGATGACGACTTTTGGCGAGTTGGTCATGGCCAAGAAGCAGTCAAGCGACCCGGTTTACTCCCGGAAGCTAGAGACGTGGGAGGCGGGGGTGGACAAGCTGGGCATGATGATGAACATTGCTGTAGAACTTGCTAGACCTCATATATGACTACTTACTCCTCAAGGCCAGTGTTGCCAGTTTTTTTTTACCGAGGGTATATCTATCTATATCTGCTACCGGTCGATACGCAAAATCATTTAAAAGAGAGAGGCCGCTGTCTTATTGGTGTAGGCTAAAGGAGAAGCAGGTACGGGCGGCTCATGGCTTGACCTCGAGCTTAACAACACCGCTATACACCTGCTTCACAATGTCATCAAAGTCAAACCCGGCCATGACGCTGGCGTCCCCGTAAGCCAAGGGCTCCCAGCCGCGGCCCATCTGGCGGATCTGCACCCGCGCGAGCACCTGGGACGTAAATTGCCCGCCTGCGTCCTTGCCGACCGGCACGACGGCTCCGCTCACGCGCTTCGCGGGGTCGGGGTCGAGCAGCTTGTTGGCAAGATGGGGCTCGGCGGCGGCAGGGCGGCCCAGGGAGATGCCGTCGACGACGTCGAGCGCGTCGACCATGGCGGCGGCGGAGCGCAGGCCGCCAACGAGATACGTCTTCATCTTGTGGTCGTCCGCCGTGGTGGCTCCGGTCATGGCCTTGACAAAGTCGAGGTAAAAGGCTTCCCTCTCCCTGGTCGAGTCCTTCTGCTGCTGCGCCGCCACGTCGTCGTCGGGGAGAAACTTCTCGTACGTTCCGCCGCTCAGCTCGACAAAGTCTATGCCCTGGTCCTCGAGCCCCTGCACCACCTCCCTGGCCTCCTCGGGCGTCACGCCGCCGTCCTGGAACTCGACGCTGTTGAGCTTGACGCCGATGATCAAGGAGGGCGAAACGGCGGCCTTGACGGCCTCGACCATCTCTGCCATGAGGCGCAGGCGGTTCTCGACCGTCTGCGTGCCGTAGCCATCGGTGCGGAGGTTGGTCCTCCGCGAGAGGAACTGCGAGATGAGGTAGCCGTGGGCGGCGTGCAGCTCGATGCCCGAGAAGCCCGCCTTGTCGAGGTAGGCTGCGGCATGGGCGAAGCTCTTGACCACGTGGGCGATTTCTTCCTCGGAGGCGGCGTGAGGCTTGCCAAATTCCATTCCAAAATTGGCTTCTTGTCATTTTCCATCTTGTCAGCTGCCAGTCTCCTCAAGGTAAATAAATATTGGTCTCGTTGAAAGAGAGATAGATGCCCTTACCCAGCTGGACATCGGAGGCTGAGATGGCCACGGGGTTGATTTGGACAGCCACCTGACGCCCTGGATGCGAGAGCTGTCCGACGATGAGCCCACCAGACGCCGTGCCCGCAGCGGCAATCTCCTTGAACTTTTCGAATCTCTCGCCCTCGGGGGCATGTTCCGTTGAGATGATCATATCGCCCGCTCCGTCAAGGGCATCGTATTCGATGTCGATGTTGCCCGTCGAAATCATTCCCCAGCCGCCTTCACCCCATCTGTTATTCCCATGACCATTTTTCTTCTTAGCTTTTTCTACCAATCTTTTTACCCCATATCCGAGTTGGCCAAATGGTTTTTGAAAGATGGACTTACCTTCGGTAGAGATTTACATGTTCATCGGTTGGAACGCCGCCTTCCTTTGCGTTTTCACGGCTCCAGTCGGAGAGGGACTCGGCCATGGCAGCCTTCATGAGCCTGTTCTTGGCGGTGCGTCCGGATCGCGCAAAGGTGAGCGGCTGAGCCAGAGCCTCAGTATCGACTGCTGCTCCATAACGTTTGACAGCCATTGTGAAAACTAAACAAGTTGATTGTTGATTCGGCGGGGGAATGGTATACATGTAGATGAAAGAGACTACACTGCTCATTCCATCTTTCTTCCAGATCATGACGGCAACCTGTATCTTTATACTTGTTCATGGTCAAACAGGTGCCATTATTTGTCATGGCCGTGGTGTTGCTTAGTGATTTCCATGGAGGATGCTGGGCATATTTTGTGTGGCAGGCCGACCTAAGCAGGCCTCGGAATAGGTCGTCATCTTTATAAGCTGCGCAGCGCCGGGAAAGGGCACACAAGCAACTTGAAGCCCGCGGACTCAGCTCACTCCACTCCGCCGGCCGTCCGCAGGGCCCGTGGACCCCCGGCCATGGGTCCGTGGGACGCGCCCCGGTGCTCCAACGGAAGCGGATCTCCAGGGAGTTCCGGGGCCTGTGTCGGGGTTTACATAGCGCGCAGGGCAGAAGGCGCCTCATTTGCAATCTTTTTTGTTAGCGTCGGGATAAGGCTACCCTACTGTTTAACTAGAACACGCCTAAAAAAAAAAAAAAAAACAATACTCAGCTAGAAAATATTAAATCACATCTTTGGTATGTTTCCTGGAACTCGATATTTGATTAGGGTTGTAGCTCAAAAGATTCCACCATCATAACAAGTGACCTTGTGTGACTTGTCTGCCTTGATATAATGTATCCAGTTTTCTCATCTATTCTTACTTGTGGCCTGAAATAAAAGATTTATGCATTGCACAAGATCGTTCCCCACCGATGCTAATTTCATTAACAAAGTCACGTGAAAGTCAATGTTAATGGGAAACAACGACTATTACACCTGCCACCGATGCAGACTTGAGGATTTGACCACTCTTTATACGCACTCCCAGGTACTAGTACTACCTCCATGAACAATAGGTACAAGTACTTGTACAGCTATTAGGCAACGGATCCCGATATGTCCATGCATGTCTTGGCAATTTACCCAACCTAAACCGCATGCGGTCGACGACCGACCTTTCGTCCGTCCGAGCGGACAAAACACGGACGAATCAAGCGGCCAATCTCGGACGAATTTCACTTAGACGAACGACACTCGCACATCTGAATTCGGGCCAACAAATTTACTCCTCTTCTTAATTTCTCCCGGCCCTTTCTTGAACTCCGTTGAAAGTTCTCGCGGTTCTTTGATTCATAATCCTTTTTTTCTGCTTCGTCCGACCGTGGCGGACGAATATCGCTGCAAACCAAACCCCCAGCTGCGAAACCCGTCCATGGACATGACGCCGAGAGAGCCTCTCTTTGGGTCGCTGATTAGGAAAGCTAGTAAAAACATGGAAGACACCAACGAGCCCAATGTGAAGCGCCGTAAAGTCAGAAAGGGTACCAAGAGCTGTTGGAATTGTGAGTAAAACGCCCTCCATATCCTGTGCCGTCCCGACACCTACAACACATATACGTGGGGAGATTCATCCTTCTGAAACTGCAAATACAAGCAAGGCCGCCGGCGCAAGGTCAAATGCGAGTACGGTACCTCGGCCTCAGAGACGTGCACCCCCTGCAAGGCCCGCGACATAACCTGCATATCCCAGGAGTACGATGATGCCGACCTCAAGGCCCCCCCCGTCGACAGGCGCCTCGGCCAGCGCCTGTCCCGGCTGGAGCAGATGATGGAGACTCTGGCCAACGAGCACCCGCCTCTTTCTCCTACAGCAGACTCGTCCGCCGCCCCGGACCGCGGCGGTGGGGCCTTGAGGTTCAAGCAGACGGACCTCGAGGCCGTCGAGGACGACCTGGTGGGCTCGGCCGTGAAGAACGCCCAGGATGTCGCCATTGGGTACACCAAACCAGCTGAGCACGCCAAGAACCTCCCCACGCCGGGGAGCTCCGCCGCTGCTTCAACGTCTGCTGCCGCTACAGACCCTCATCAGGTGCCCACCCAGCTCAGGACGCAGAGGCACAAGCAGGTATCCGAGTATCTCTACTCCTTGCTCCCACCCCTGGACATCCGCCATCTGCTCGCCCACCACAGCCCCGGAGCAGCCGTAGCTCTCAAGACCTTCAACTCGCACGCAGACCAGCTAGCCGGAAGACACGAGAAGCCGGAAGCACTATGCTCTTCCATCTCACCCACAGCCAACAGCCACCCAGCTCTCCTAGCCAAGCGGATCCTGCAGCTATGCCTGTGCATCCAGCACCTGCCTCCCACCTTTGACATCTCGCGGCTGCGCATGGGCCGGAAGCAGCCGTGCGATATGCTGGCCCTCTGGATCGGCGCCGTCAGCCTGCTGGTGACCAACAACAACGACCTGCTCGGCTGCATCGAGGGCCTCGAGAGTCTGCAGCTGCTCTCCCTGTTCCAGGCCAACTCGGGCCACCTCCGCAAGTCGTGGATGACGACGCGCAAGGCCCTCAACATGGCCCAGCTCATGGGCGTGGGCCGCAGGAACCCGCCCCCCATGCGCTCCTGCACCCCGGGGGGGAACCAAGCGTCTCTGCCGATGCTGTGGTTCCGCATCAACTGCATGGACAGATACCATTCCCTCATCCTCGGCCTGCCCATCGGCTCCAGCAGCAACGCCTTCGCCGTCCAGCACCTGGACGACGACGATGACATGGATAAGTTTGGCAAGGCCTACTCGGTCATTGCGGGGAGGATGGCGGACCGCAACGACATGTTGTCTTCTGCTTCCTCCGAGACGGAAGCATCGCACGCGTATGCCTTGACGCAATCGATAGATCTCGACCTCGAGAGGGCAGCTCGGTTGATGGATGATTCCTGGTGGGAAGTGGCCGACCTGTCAGGCGCCCTGCGCATCACGCCAACCGACGACGGCAACGCATTCCTCGCCGGCACCACCAAGATCCGCCTGCAGGTCCGCCACTTCACCCTTCTCATCCTCCTGCATCTGCCATATCTTCTCAAGGAGAGGCAAGAGACGCGATACGAATACAGCAGGAGCACCGCCATCAAAGCCAGCCGCGCCATCCTCGACCGCTTCCTCGAGTTCAGAAACGTCTTCATAGGCACCATCAACGGCCGCCACGTCGACTACTCTGCACTCATGGCGGCAATGTCGCTCTGCCTAGGATACCTGGGCTCGGGAGGAGACGAGGACGAGAAGCGGCAGGACCGGGAAAAGGTCGAAAAGGCTCAAGCCAAGTTCCATGAAATGTCTCTTGCCAAGAACGACCGCCTGGCCAAGGAGTCGTCGGACACGATCAAGGAGCTCTTGCCAGTCATGCAGCGGGACGGAACGCTGCCCGCCAAGGACGGGCAAAATGTCCATGTCACAGTGCCCTTCCTTGGGACTGTCAACATCAGTCCCGAGTCTAACGCGTGTCTCGAGACCAGAACGCCAGAGTACGAGAGCATGGTGATGCCTGATATTACGTCCTCTGGGCTATTGGTGCCAAATGTGTTCATCTCGCCGCCCTTCGAGCAAGATAGTTCAGGATGGGACTCTCAAGGTTCAACATCCATGGACACGCATACAGACGCCTTCACGAGTGCGGCATGGAATGACTTCTCCGTAGATCTGGAGAGTTGGGCTTTCCAAGGCGTGGATACGACATTCTGGACAATGCTCAATCAGAATATGAACTAGCGAATATAGTGTTCTATTAAATGCATTAAAATACTAGATAGTATTGATTTTTCCATAGATGATACTAAAAACAAACATACTTCAAGATTGATGTTCTATGATATATCGTTCGACCCGGGGCACGACGCAATGCAAGGGCCAAGATTGACCAGGGTATCCTAAAATATGGTGTCTATCCAAAAAAAAAAAAAAAAAAAAAAGAAAAAGAAAAGTCAACGCCGTATGATGCTAGACAGGAAAAGGAGATAGCTACGTGCGTAGCGTAGTGGGAGGGCCATGCTGGCCGACTTGAATCCCCACATGCGACTTGGCGTAAACAAGGGAATTCATGATTGGCTTCTATTATTCCAGAAGCACCTCGTTGAGGGCATCTCGATCGATAGCGGCGGGATGAACCTTGGCTGGTGCACCTTTTCGCGGTTGAGAGGCCCAGTATTTCTGGAAGCCCGGGATAGCGCCAGGCTGGTTGATCCCTGGAGTACGGTTGATGTCCTTGTCATTCTGGATCTCTCTTCCTGGGGTAGGAGACTTGGGCATATCCCTCGACTCCATGCTTGCTCCACCCCACGGCCGCCAACCAATAAACTTACCAAGACTCCCGTAGACCGTAGTCTGGGACGACCTGGAGGAGCTGGGGGAAGGCTGTCGCGAGCTGGACCGGGAGATAGACCGAGGACCAGACCGAGGCGTCTGAAAACCTGCAAAATTTTCACGTAGAGCGATGTTGCTACGCTTCGCTGTTGTTCTACAGAGTGTAGGCTGCGCTACGACGCCTGTCACAATAGCCTCGGCGCCTCCTAGGGGACGCAATGTCATCTGGCTTGGCCGCACCTTCAAGGTATGTATATCGAGTCCACCAGCAAGTGACATGATTGACTCATGAGACAAGGCTCTGTGGAGCTGCGGTCTCGACATGTAGTCATCTTTAGAGAATGCCGAATCTCCAGTCGATGACTCTTCAGTGGGCGTGGGCAGTTGTACAAGCCCAGGGGCATCTTCATCCTTGAGCTCGTGCTCGTCTTCGTCTTCTTCGGGAATGGTGTCATCGAAGCATTCATATGCCTGTGGAACTGGAGAAACATTAGGGAGCGAATCAAGCTGAGGAATTGTCGACAGGCTCTGGAAAGAGGTGGCCGATGGCCGCTTAGCATGGGAAGCTCGCCACGTCGGAGACATGGGATCGAAGCTTGTTGTTGGAGACATTGGCGGCCCGCTGTCGTAGCCACTGTCCTTGTCGAATACTGAGTTATAGCGGCCAGACCTAGGAGAGCTAGGCACTGACGAAGCCCATTCGGATGCAGGAGTTGAATGATGGCCCCAATTACTCGTAGCTGTAGACGAGTTTCTGGTATGATTCTGGAGGATCGCGGGAGCAGTGGGTGATGATATAAGCCCCCATTGACCGTTGCCGTTGCCCGATGGCAATGATGAGGATGGAGGAGTGAAGATGCCCAAAGGACCATGTCCGAGTCGCTTCTTGCGAGACTTCTTGTCCTGCTTTGGTGTGACATGGTAATGATGATGGATATGCAGCTCTTGGGAAAGCTTTGTATTTGGCTCCTCATGGGGTTCAAGTTCTGCCTTGAGACTGGATGTCTCATTCGAGCACGTCTCCTGGTTGTTGATGGGCTGGTGGTCTGCGAGCTGTTCCCGGAGAGATTCTATCTCATCATTTGAATTCGCCAATAGCTCTTTCAGCTCAGCAATGCCAAGCTGCAGATTCGCATTGTCTTGCAGCAAGTCCCGTACGAAATGTCCGATGACAACGTTATTGTTAGCTTCCTTTTGAACAGCATGCGCACCAGGAGCAGCAAGAGTCCTAGAAGCAGCTGCCCCCTTGAGGCGACCAGCAGCGTGATCCAACTGTTTTTCAACCTCGCGTTGTCGTTCCATGCGCCCAATGATTTCCAAGTGGCGTTCTCGCTCCTGGCGCGCCTCCTTTTCCATACGTTCCAGCTGATCCTGCATATCCAGGATACCCCGTTGGGCCTCTTTCCATCGTTGCGAGTGAGAGCGAGACTCCTCCTTAGTCGCCTGTAGTTCACTTATGAGCATCGCCTGATCCTCTTCGAGAGCAACGAGATGGCGCTCTGCATCTTCGGCCCGAGCAGTCGCCTGCTCCAACTTTCGGACAGCTTGCTGGGATGACCATAGACTCGCTTCAAGGGTTTTGATTTTCGTATCGGATTCGCAAAGGGTGTTGTTGAGATACTCAAGTTGGTCCAGTAATTGTCGATTCTCCTCAATTTTCAAAGCATTCTCCTCTTCTAATTTCTGTTTATCCTGCTCCAAGGTGTCTATGCGGCCGGTCAGGTTGAGTCGGTCCTTCTCGGCATCGGCCATGTAAGCCTCGTGCCTCGCAAGTAAAGCCTGAAGGGCAAACGTTAGCGGTACTTCCGACATTGCATTTGATATAAACTGCAAGAAGTTCGTTGCTAGCTATGTGGAAGGAGGATCTTGCTATCTGGACGGGAAAAATCCCGTGTCTACAAGACCGAGGAATGTCCAGAAATGAGGCGGGTCTTGATACCCATTCGAGGCATCTCGGCAGGTAGTGGAGCGTCTAAGAAGCCAGGAATGCAGGACACACAGCTCGGTTGAGAGACGGGAAAGAGAAGAAATATCGTACCTGACCAAGCTGCGCCGCAGTGTGTACATCCTTCTCGACAGATTCTAGGGCTGAGCAGTTCCTCTTGAGAAAGACGCAATCTAGGCGGCCACAGCAGCAGTCGAGTTGTGAGGATGCGGGTTGGACATCGTCGGGAACTTGGCTCAGGGTGAGTCCGAGGCGTTCCATGATGCTGCTTTCAAAGGTTTCGGGTTTGCGGCCGAGATCTCGCTGGTGCTTGCCTGTATCGATGGCAGTGATTTTCACGGTCAAAGAATGCTTGCGCAGGCAGCTGAAGTTGTGTCTCCAATCATAACATCGGTCGTAGGGTTTGTTTGGTGGTCGTGATTAGGGAAGACGAAAAGGATCTCGACTCGGTTCGTTCTAGGGCATGTCGCTGGGTCGTATCGAAAGGGTCGCGTCGAAGAATAATGCAATAGGTGAATAGGATTAATGATGAAGGGGCCTGGCTGGCAAAGGAAATAATCCAGACGCGATTCGATGCCAGTCGCGCCAGAGGTCGACTAAATTGACAAATTGACGCCCCACTGCGACCACTGTAAGTCTCTGGTCGCTTGAGATGAGAATTCAGGCACAAGCGGCCGGCAGTGACGGTTTCCCAGTGGTCGAACGGGAGGGGTACTCCGTACAAGTACAGGGCACTGACTTTCCAATTCCAGTCACACTCCACCGAAAGAAACAGCCTTGCCCTGTCACTTGCGGTGGTGGTGGCACGGGTAGAGCAAGTAGTGAGCTCAGTGTGGCTTTTGCCCGTCCGAAAGCCTGTCCGGCGGGGACTCGGAGAAGCCTCCACGGGCCTGTCCGTGGCGATCTTTCAGCGACTTGGTCGGTTGCGGTCTGGAGCCTAGGAATATGTAAAATCGTAGAATCCCCCGATTCCTCCAGTGGTGCTCCTTGGTCACCACGCCAGAGACGGTCGATGGAAAAGAAAGAAGATCAGAAAAGACAAAGACTCCGAAATGTTGAGTTTTTGAATTGATTGCAATATGCAGCCGACTGGAGAAGGACTACCAATACTCTGCCTATTATAACGGCCCAGGTGGTCTGGCAGAACGCCAAAGCAGAGCAGTGGAGGCCACCCAAACCTGCCCAGCCACCATTTGTTGTCGAGGACTCGAGCCCAGGAATTCTTGCCAATGACGACAACGCTTTCCATTTTGGCTTTTGCACAGCGAATGCGTACATGAGAGATAGCAACCAGCGTCGGACTTTGTATTCGATCGTGAAGCTGCAATCGAGCAGGATGACTGGCATAGAATTGATGCTTTGCGTTTGTGATTTTTCGTTCTCTTTCGACTTTGCAACCCGGGAATTGAGCGGCATCAATGACCTGGGTGACGGCGCAACCTAATAGTCAACAGCATAATAGCCTAGGCCCCCTGATTCACAACTTTTAATCTCAAGTCTTTCACCTACCAATGCAGACGATAGCACAAAACACCAAACTCACTCCCAAAATTTCCTACCATGCAGGTACATTGGTCATGGAAGAGTCGAAGTTTTTGGCCATAATTTATTGGCAGGGGTTCGCTCGGAGGAAGGCCGCAGTTTATACATCATCCCGAGCCCTGAACCTCGACGAGTATCATCAAGTCTAAATCTTGTTGAGTCTTTTCCGTAACGACGCTATCGTGAACTTATTCGTAGGCGGAGCTCAGCCAGCTACATAATATGCTTCTTCGAGAAAAACTACTACTGCCACCAAAATGAGAAAGTTGTTCTTTAGATGGCGAACCATCGCGGGGTCGTTGCTGCTGGCAGTTGCGGGACCCCTCCCTCCTTCCCCAGCTTGGAAGTTTGGAAGTAGTAGCCACGAGGGGGTGACAGAATAACTTCGCACTCACGGTGTTGTTTGAGTGGGTATTTTGGTGGCATCAGTGAAACGTATTCTTTCCCCCTTGTGATGGCTACTTTACATAACCACTAAGCACTACGGAGTACCTTGGTAAGTAAGCTCGCTATGCATGCCTGCCGAACCACTGTATGTGTACTCCGTATTTGTATGCCGTCACTCACACGTTACCGCGCGGTATCTCTAGCCAATCACAAGCTCAACATTGTCATCTGCGCATCACCACCACTCCGGTATGCTCCTCGTTATTGCATGATGCCATTCTGAAATGTACCAGTAGCTTGCCGACGTTACGCCTACTACCGACAAATTTCCTTACACCATTTCTCGATACCGTAACTGGCCCAATTGCGTACGTAGCATACTGAAGTCCTGACTTGCGACTCACTGAAACCCCCACCTTATTCCTTCTCTCTTCTCCTCTTCTCCCTCTCTTCCTCTTTTCCCACTAGAATCTCTTGTCCTCCATGTTTCGTTCTAGAGCTTTAAGATTGCCCCTTTTATCAAAATCAATATTAAGGATATCGAGGAGAACGTTTTCCACCAGTCTGATAGCCATGGCTGGTCAAGAGTATAAGCTCAAGGGTGTATCGTCGCTGTCACTTTCGCCTGGGGCTAAGCAAGAGGTCGAAGTCGAGGGCATTGAAGGTGGAAAAGTTCTACTAGTGAATGCCGGCGGTAATATCCAAGCTGTTGGCTCAAAGTGCACGCATTATGGTGCCCCCTTAGTTAAGGGTGTCATGACCAGCACTGGCCGTCTGACGTGCCCATGGCATGGAGGTGAATATTCATGACCCCCATATGTTGATGAACCTTTTTTTCTCACAAAGTGATAGCTTGCTTTAACGCTAAGACTGGCGATGTTGAGGACGCACCTGCTCTGGATGCTCTGCCTGTCTTCAAGGTTGCTGAGCGCGACGGCGCCGTTTATATCACCGGAGAAGAGTCGGCCATCAAATCCTCCCGGCGCAAGCCGAACTTCAAGTGCAGCCCAGGTACTCAGGCCCAGGAAGAAAAGATCGTGGTCGTCGGCGGTGGTTCCGGGGCATTGGGTGTCGTTGAGGGCCTGCGCGAGAAGGGCTACCAGGGCCCCCTAACAGTCATCAGCAACGAAGGCTACCTGCCTATTGATCGACCCAAGCTGAGCAAAGCGTTGCTTACAGACCCTGAGAAGGCTTCCTGGAGGGACAAGGCCTGGTTTGACTCTGGCTCGGTGGAGTGGCTCGATGCTGAGGTTACCGGCGCTGACTTTTCAGACCGTCATGTGACTACCAAGGACGGCAGCAAGATTGCCTATACGAAGCTTGTCCTGGCGACTGGAGGTATACCTCGTTCGCTTCCCCTCCAGGGATTCCAGATCCTCGGCAACATCTTCACTCTGCGTACCATTCATGACACCAAGAAGATCATGGGAGCCATTGGCGACAAGGGCAAGAAGATTGCCATCATCGGATCATCGTTCATCGGCATGGAAATCGCTGCTGCCACCGCGGCCGACAACACTGTTACCGTTGTTGGCATGGAAAATGTCCCTCTTGAGCGCGTGCTCGGCGAAAAAGTCGGTGCCGGCATCCAGAAGATTATCGAAGGCAAGGGTGTCAAGTTCCACATGGGTGCCAGCGTTGACAAGGCTGAACCCTCGGGCAGCGACCCCTCCAACGTCGGCGCAGTGTACTTGAAGGACGGCACAAAACTCGAGGCTGACCTTGTTGTTCTTGGCGTTGGAGTTGCTCCTGCTACAAACTTCCTGAGAGATAACAAGGTTCTGCGTCTCGAGGAAGACGGCTCCCTCAAGGTCGATGACCATTTCTCAGTTGTCGGCCTGAAGGACGTATACGCCATTGGTGACATTGCCACTTTCCCCTACCACGGTCCTGGAGGCGATGGCAAGTTCACACGCATCGAGCACTGGAATGTCGCCCAGAACGCCGGTCGCGCAGTGGCTACTCACATCACCAACCCGACTCTCAAGTCTGAGCAGTTCATCCCCGTCTTCTGGTCTGCCCTGGGATCTCAGATGCGGTACTGTGGCAACACAGTTGGAGGTTGGGATGACGTCGTTGTCCAAGGCAACCCCGCCGAGGCCAGCTTTGTGGCTTACTACACCAGGGGGGACACCGTTGTCGCCATGGCCAGTATGGGCAAGGACCCGGCGATGGTGCAGAGTGCAGCATTGATGAGGCTGGGTAAAATGCCTGGCAAGAAGGACCTTGAGTCCGGGATGGATGTCATGAGCGTCGGTGTGCCAGCTTAGCTGTTAAATAAGTATGCATAGAATAAACCTTAACGTCAAGTCATCATGTGTTACTATGTGTGGAATTCTTAGGTCCCATGCAAAACAGGATACCTTGGATACAGTTGGTCGCTAACAGTTCCTTGCCTCTCGTGCCCAGAGGACGCAGCGACGTAATGGCAAAATACTCTATAATTCGATATAATATATTCCATAAGTCATACAAGCTTTTGAATTAATACGCTAACTAACATGTGCCATTTTTTTCGCGAGGGCGGCACTGAAACACGGCTTGTGCATTGTCGGGTGCGATAGGTATCTGGGACATGAATGGCATCGTCACTTTTAGCCAGAAGTTCGGCTACGTAGAACAAGGGTCCGACTTTGACAGAAACGCTTTCCATTGCAAATAAGTTCCCTTGACTAGTAAGTTCTCACGACCAGCAAGTCATTATCTGAGCGATGAGAAGGTGACATGTTTGCCTAGTCAGCTTTGCCGCGGTCAGCCAGCCCCTTTCCTTGACGCCTGGCTGACAAGAACCTCGTCATGCGCCTAAGCACAGAGAACGTAGCCAGCATCACCCGCGTCGCCGTCGGGCCAAATGTTTGCACGCATCGTGGGGAGGTGGGGGGCATGATGGCAACTTTGGCCCCCGTGTCGTCGTCGGACTATCTCCAGCGGTTCCTGAGCGCCAAGGACAGTCATCCAGACGTGGTCCACGACGGCACCGTCGTAAACTACCCGTTTATCCACCCCATTGCCGGGACTGACACCGCCGTGGTGACTTTCCGGGGCGATCATGTACTTCTTGATGAAGCCCCCTAAAGCGTACCGCAGGCTAAAAGCACAAGCCAGGGGTGCGGACCTCGGAGACGTGGCGCAGTTGAATGCTGCTCGGGCTCTACCATGTAAGTGATACCTTTAAACATGTTTGACGGTAGGCAACGATTGTGTTAACTTTTAGACTTGAGGTATAGAGGCTTGTATTCGCGAATACAAGCGCATGCACCCGGCCAGCGCCATGATGCTCGAACCATACGTCCCTTCAACTGGCCTCATGCTTCCGACGGAGCAGTTCGTCCCAGGCAGCACAAAGGTCGGCACTAATCCGTGCATCAACAGCACCCAAATGTTTTTCCCCCCTTTTTTGGCATGGATTCGCACGAGTTCAGACCGGAGCGTTGGCTTCGGCAAGAAGGAGAGTCTGACGAGGCCTCTGAGAGGCTTAAGAGGTATAACAGTGCTTGCCTAACCTTTGGGGGTGGATTGAGGATGTGTCTGGGCCGTTATCTTGGTATCTTGAATGCCTATAGGACGGTTGCGACTCTGGTATCTGGGTTCGACATGACGCTCGCGGATGCGGACAAGGAATTGGTCGTCATCAATGGTTTCTTCTTGAGATGAAAGGATATCATTTGCAGGGTGCGGGATGGAGGGATATAGGCAGGTGTAAAAGTCGGTCCATATTATTTTCATTGTTGGGCAATCGTCTTCCGTTTCCGATCTTTTGTTTCTTTTTCCTTGTTGCCACGACCGCTTTAGGCATGGCACACCTCAGATGTTGCGTACATCATAGTCCCACTCTCGTCGTGCGAGAGGAATGGTTCCATATCGAAAGAAATTCCATGCACAACTCATAAGATGGTCCATCGAATCTGAGTAGTTGGTCTACTGCCTTGAGCATTTTCGGCAACGACAAATAGTAGCAGTATGTCATTCTGAGCTAGCTTTCCCCATGAGAGCACGAGAAGATCAAGCTATGTGTCTGGACCCATCAACAGCATTGGGCAGCATTATGCCATTCTCCAAGCTGCTTCGGTACTGCCGCCGTCGTTGCCAAAAGTGCATCAAGTCGTATGGCCGCTATAAGCTGGGAACGCATTTCTTCCAAGACTACAACGGGCCATCTCCCAGTACCTGTGTTCCTCTCAGCCAAACGGCGCGAGGTATGCCAAGGTTTGAATGCGGGTGAGTCGGACTCACCCAAACCATTCTCACCTCAGCATTAAAAAGTTAGTCGTAGCCGTGTCCTTTTCCGAAGATTGGATACTGACCTGTGAAGAAAAAAAAGGTGAAGCCATCGCCCTCTAAAGAATGACCGGAATTGAGTTATGCCCAGCCTCTCCTCCCCAACGGGGAAAGAGAAGGCAGGACACGCCGCGTATTGCACTCAAGTCTTTACGACAAGCTTCGCAGAGACTTCCCATGGAAAAAGCACCTAGACATGAAAAAAGACCTCTTGCAGCAAAGCAAGGGCCCCTTCCAGCTAGGGTTCCGAAGATTTCTGATGTCAACTGCAGACGTCGATTGACGCCAGGCCATCACTGGCAGACCTATGACCCCAGCGAGGAAGTTCCTAGCGGGCAGGGAGGTGTTGATGAAGCATTCTCCGAATTTCCCACATGCATGATTTGAAGTGAGAGAATCGACGGACTCTCAGCGAGAGACGCGTCGCTTTCTCTCTGTCTGTAGCATGGAAACGCAGCGTTAAAGAGGGCGATGGCTTGAGAAAGGGAAAGAAGGAAAAGGCCAAAAAAGTGAGTTCAGTCAATTTCTTTTTGTGTGAACAAAACAATGCCCCGCTATTGCCTGGCGGAGCGGCACACAAATTCTCCGCTCGGCCCACTGAAGAAGACGAGATCTCACCTTTACTTTCGATTCATCATATTCTTCTCAATACTGAAGCATTAAGGCGCATTAGACGCTTTGATCAAAGATCGAAAATAGTTGCAATTAAATCAAAATATGGGAGTGTTAGCCATGACCGAGCCAAACACGATTTCCCAATTGGGCCAACTTTTGGTTGCGTCGATAGTCGCGGTAAATCCGCTCATTCCTTCGGCAAACATTCTGTGGCGAGCCATCCGTATCAAGCGGCAGAACTGAGTTTCTCTAGTGTAAATTTTACTCGGCCGTCTGTTGCAGAAATAAACCGTCTCAATTGTTGATGCAAGAAGTTACGATGTGAAATCTTGATTTGCCCCGTCTCCACGTGCGCCCAACGTTGAGCGTCGCTTCAAACCGAGTTTGCGGGGTGTAGGAGTAAAGTGTCCGAATCCATGACGTCGATTAGACACTTCAACATCGATCGTCATGTTAACGACGGTATTATGCAAGAGTACAGCAACCTTTACGCGGGGGTTCGGCTTAAGCTGCAATGCGAGGCTTTCTGATTCTATAATGACGTTATCAAAGAAAAAGAAAGGTCTGCTAAAAGGCATTATATAGCAGGGTGGTCCCGCAACATGTTAGATTAACTTGGCTCGGAGAAATTCATAGGTCAATCTCACAATCAAGACGATTCAAAAACAAGACCTGAATCATGGCTACCACACAAGCAGCATATGCGGTTGAGAAGGCGCTTGGCCACGACGACAACAGCATCACCAAGCAAGATGTGACAAACTACAGTCAAGAAGGGGCCGGCGATGAATCGGTGAAGATGAAGGCACTCACCTGGCAAGGGAAGCAGAAAGTCGAAATCAGGGAAGTCCCTAAACCTAAGATTCTCGAGGACCGCGATGTTATCATCAAAGTCACTGGCACCACCGTCTGCGGCTCTGACCTGCATCTATTGAACGGTACGATTATCGAGCTCGCCAAGGGAGACATCCTCGGCCACGAGTTTTGCGGGATCGTCGACGAGGTTGGCCCTGGCGTGGACAAGTCCAAGGTTTCCGTGGGCAAGCGTTATGTAGCCAGTTTCCAGATTGCCTGTGGCGATTGCTTCTTCTGCAAGCAGAAGCTGTCGTCGCAGTGCGAGAAGACAAACTCAAACACCATTGCCAAGGCCATGTATGGAGGGAGAACAGCCGGAATATTTGGATACTCCCACTTCACTGGCGGCTTCGCTGGCGGGCAGGCAGAGTACGTGCGTGTGCCTCTTGGCGACGTGAACCTGCTGGAGATACCGGATGATGTACCGGATGAGAAGGCCCTGTATCTCTCTGACGTGTTGGCTACTTCAATGAATTGCGTCAAAGATACAGCCGTTTACCCCAACGATGTAGTAGCCATCTTTGGCGCTGGGCCCATTGGACAGATGTGTGGCATCTTCGCTCTCGACGAGGGTGCTTCCAAAATCATCTTTGTCGACACCGAACCGCGTTTGTCCTTTGTAAAGAAGCGCTGGCCCGTCGCCCACTTCGATAAACTGGAGTTTATCGACTTTAAGAAGTTGTCCTACGGAATCACCAACAAGGAAACTGTCGTCAGCAAGCTTAAGGAGCTCTGCGGTGGTCGCGGCCCCGACGTTGCTTTGGAGTGTGCCGCTGGTGAATATGCCAAGGGCTGGATGCACTGGCTTGAGATGGCCATCGGTGCAGAGACTGACACGAGCGAGATCCTCAACGAGATGATCGAGGGTGTCCGCAACTATGGCCGCTGCGGCATTACTGGCGTTTATGTTGGATACGTAAGTTGGACTATGTTGAGAGGGGACCCGTTTGATCCTTCCTAACAACGTAATAGACAAACCACTTCAACATCGGCTCCGTCATGGAACGAGGCATCCGCCTGATCGGAAATGGCCAGGCGCCCGTCCATAAGTACTGGAACGATCTCCTCCAGCGAATCCAGAGCGGTCAGCTCGATCCTATGCAGATGTTGTCCCACCGCGTCCGCTTGGAGGACCTCGATAAGGTTTACTTTAAGTTTTTGAACCGCGAAGACGGGATGCAGAAGGTATTTGTCCAGACCAAGTTCTCCTTGCCTCCTGCAAAGGGATCGCCTCCCCTCACGACTTATTGAAAATGAGACGAAAATGATGACCTTGACGTATGATGTATGGCATAGTTTGGAAAATGGCGGGGCGTGGGCGTGGGCGTGGGCGTGGGCGGTTGATTGGGCAGTCGCCGTAGGTGCGAATACGAATGAGACTGAAATACCTTCTCTCTAGTTTTCAATCGTCTATTAATTTGATGGAAAAAGTTGCAAACACTACTCCGGTGAAAAGGCGGGATGCGGCTTGTAAAGGTAATGATGTAGGTACAGTAGTAAGGTACGCAGGTGAAGAATGGAAGACAAACCGTGTGGGGCAACTTCCGCATCTCTTCAACGCGCACCTCTCTCACCAACGCCTGGCCTGCCTGGTTCACCATCACCCAACCCAACGTGCTTTTTTATGGAAAAATGCTCAGAATATTGCAAGAAAAAATATGAATATGGCTTCGGCACAAAAAGGTGACCAGGAACCCCGAAAGGGCATTCATCAGGATGACCAGAACAGTTCAAAAGCCCCGACGAGCGCACCAAGCAGCCCGTCCATGCTAAAAGGTGCGTCGCTCCTCATCATCCTCCAACTCGTCTCCCGCCTGGCGACCTTTACAGCGAACCAGCTCCTGCTCCGGTTCCTCACAGCCCCGCTGCTCGGCCTCTCGGCCCAGCTGGAGGTCTACTATCTCTCCGTTCTCTTCTTCGCGCGTGAGAGCCTCCGCGTGGCCATTCAACGCCAAGGGCCGGCGGCGGCGTCCAGGTCCGAGGACGATGACGACGACGATGACGACGGCAGGCAGGCTGTGGCCAAGGAGAGTCAGGCCGTCGTGAACCTTGGATACCTCGCTGTAGCCCTCGGGGTCCTGGTCAGCGTTGGTCTGGGATGGATGTACCTGGGCTGGGTCGACAAGGGTGTGCCATGGCTGAGCGTCTCGGTGCAGCTGTACGGCTTGGCTGCCATTGTTGAGCTGCTGTCCGAGCCTTGCTTCGTCCTGATGCAGACGAGGCTGCAGTTTGGGACGCGGGCTGCCGCCGAGTCGGTTGCTACCTTTCTCCGCTGCGCCGTGGTTTTTGGCTCGGCCGTGTGGGCGTCCAGAAGTGGCGTCGACCTGGGTGTTCTTCCTTTCGCGTTGGGGCAAATGACCTATGGGCTATCTCTGCTGTTTGTCTATCTTACGTCCGGCTTACGTCTGGCCTCGGATGCGGGCTTCTCGGTGCTTCCAAGGGCCTTGGGCTCGGCCAAAGACTCGGTCTTCGTGGCATCGTACTTCTACCGCCCGACGATGCATCTGGCGGGAAGCATGATGGCCCAAAGCATAGTCAAGCACGTCCTCACCCAAGGTGACACATTTCTCATCTCGCTCCTATCCACGCCCGAAGTTCAGGGGACGTACGCCCTGGCAAACAACTACGGCAGTCTTCTCGCCCGCCTACTCTTCCAGCCCGTCGAGGAAAGCAGTCGAAGCTACTTCTCCCGCATACTGTCATCCTCGAACCCCGCCTCACGCCCCTCGGCGTCCCTCCGGAGTGCCAAGCAAAGTCTGCTCACCCTGCTCCGTCTTTATCTTCTTCTCTCCATCATAATCATAACCCTAGGGCCCTTTGCGCCGAAGCCTCTCTTGGCAATCGTCGCGGGCAAACGCTGGCTCGGTTCCGGAGCCGACCAGGTCCTCGCGCTTTACTGCCTGTACATCCCTTTTCTTGCCATCAACGGCATCGCCGAGTCATTCGTCGCTTCTGTAGCTAGTGAGACCGAGGTCCATGTGCAGAGCTTGTGGATGGGCGCATTCTCGGCCGTTTTTGCCGGCAGCGCCTTCATCTTCATGTCAGTCTTCTCCCTCGGAGCCAAGGGTCTTGTCATTGCAAATGCCATCAACATGTTTTGCCGTATCATTTGGAGTGGCGCATTCATCAAAAGATTCTTCAACGATAATGGAGTCGACTTTGGCTTCTCAGCTTTAGATCTTGGCCTCCCAATATCGGTCTGTGTTGGCACTGCCGCAGTCATGCAGCGTATCGACATTATCAAGAACGCGGAAGAAACACCACTGCAAACTCTCATCAAAATTGCCGGATCTGCTATTCCTCTACTTCTATCGATGTAGGTAGCCCCTCCTCCCCCGCTTGCCCCCTGGGGGCCCGTAATATTTATTCCACATGCGCTGACGTATAAACAGTGCTTTTACAGAGCGGCAGCTCCTCAAGGAAACCTTGCAGTCCATCCGTAATAGAAATGCCAAAAGATAACGCCAAACTATCCCATAGAGAAACAAGTTTACATGGCTAATCATCAAAAGTAACTTTGGTGGCCTTCTGGTTCATGTCGACATCCTTGTAGAAACCTCCGTACATGTCGTGGGCCTTCTTCTTCACTGTGGTACCGAATTTGTAAAGCTCCTCGGGGACCTCTTGCTTGGCACCCCGAAGAATGTTTATCAGAGATCCTGCGTGAGCCTTATCCTGGACGGTGAACATCGTGTGGGCTTGTCCAGTTTTGCCAGCACGCCCGGTACGGCCGATACGGTGGACATAATCCTCAATCGTCAGGGGGAACTGTAGCAATATGTTAGGAAGGGAAGATCATGCAGGCTCAAAAGTCGATAAACTTACAGTAACATTTATGACAAGCTTCACCTCAGGAATATCAAGACCACGAGCAGCGACATCAGTGGCAACGAGCACAGGCGTGCGCCCTTCCTTGAAGGCCTCAAGGCTCTTTGTCCTCTGCTCTTGCTTCAGATCACCGTGGATACCACCGACATTGATGCCCTTGCGGCTCAAGAATTGCTCTACCCTGGTGGCCTCCTTCTTGTACAGGCAGAAGACAAGAATACGATCATTCTTCTGCTTGCCCTGCTGATGCTGCTTCAGAATCTGTAGCAGACGGAACTCCTTGTCCTTGGGGTCGAGTACTTCGACCTTCTGCGTGATGCGGGTGTTGGCCTGGAGCTCGACGCTGCCGTTAGCAGACTCTCTGCCACCAGATCCAATGGTAACCCTAGCAGGGTTGACCATGAAGGTTGAAGCGAGTGCCTGCACTGACTGAGGCCAAGTCGCGGTGAACATGAGGGTCTGACGCTGCTCCTTGGCGGGACACGCTCCCAGGATCTCCTTGATATCGTCCTCGAAACCTTTGTCAAGCATACGGTCGGCCTCGTCAAGCACGACGAAGGCTGCCTTGGACAGGTTCACGGTTTCATCTGACATGAAATCCTTGAGACGTCCAGGAGTAGCGACAATAATATCAGCGCCCTTGTGCAAAAGAGCGCGCTGATCATCCTTGGAAGCGCCTCCGTAAAGGCATACGCACTTGAGCTTGACGAGAGCAGCTAAGCTAGCGAGCTGAACGTGCGTCTG
This sequence comes from Trichothecium sympodiale, assembly GCA_003012115.1. NCBI lineage: Eukaryota > Fungi > Ascomycota > Sordariomycetes > Hypocreales > Trichothecium > Trichothecium sympodiale. The sequence goes on from PXOB01000180.1 coordinate 21,791, forward strand.
CATAGCAAGCTCACGAGTGGGCGAGACAACGACTGCCTTGACACCTTTGACGCCCATGGCAGCCACGCTCTCCACACAAGGAAGTGCAAAGGCCATGGTCTTGCCGGAGCCGGTCTCAGCAACACCAATGCAGTCACGGCCTGATAGGGTGAAGGGCCACGAAGCTGCCTGGATCGGCGTAGGGGCCTTGAAGTTTGCGAAGGGGGAAGGCTGCTTCTCGAGGAGGTTGGTCGCGGGGAGGTGACGGAACTCTGTGACGGGGCGGAACGTGACCTCTTTCGTCAAGGGATCCGTCATGGTGATTTCGTTGGTCGAGAGGAAAGTATCGATCTCGGTCTGGGGGAGGCTGGAAAGACTCAAGGTCTGGGCGTATTTACCCTCGGGTGCGGCAGCGGGTGCGACAGCATCCCCCTCCTTGTTCTTGTTCTTCTTGGCCTTCTTCTCCTTCTTCGACTTTTTCTCGTCTACCGCAGGGGCATCTTCCATCTTGGCATCTTCCGTATTGGCATCTTCGTCGGCCGGTGTGGCTTCCGCAGACTCGGCTAGCTTCTTAGCCTTCTTCTCAGCTTTGCGAGCCTTCTTCTCGGCCTTGCGCTTAGCCTCAGCATCCTCATCCTGGGCCTCGCTCTCGACAGCCTCAGCGGGGCGCTGCTTCTTCTCCTTCTTCTCCTTCTTCTCCTTCCTTCTCTCCTTCTTCAAGCGCTTCTTCTCGGCTTCATCATCGCCAGCAATCACCTTGTTCTTCTTGCTCGGGCGTACTTCCTCGGCGCCATTGGCTTCGCTTTCGGGAAGCCTATGCTTTGTCGCGGCCATTGTAATGACAAGCCCAAGCCCAAGCGCACAACTAAGTGTCTAGGCGAGGCTCTGTGGCTTTTTTGCGAATGTGCGTACAAAAGTTTGCGGTCCGAGACAGACATGGCAGAAAATTCCATTCTAGCGACGGGTAAGGAAAAAAAAAAAGCTTATCGATAAAAAGACTCTCCACTGGTGACAGGAAAGTTGGTCTCCACTCCCTCCACTTCCCCCAATTCCCCCACTATTAAACCACCCAAGGCAAGAGATCAAATCTGCCCTCACTCCCACTCTGAACAGCAAATCTAGAGGCCTGTAATCAAAGTAATTTGTCAATCGCACTATATCGACATTCAGAATCATCAATGATACATTTCTATCCAAATTTATCTGAATTTCTGCCGCAAACAATATTTGCTGAGCTTTCGTGCTCTTGAAGCTCATGGGCAATATTTCCTATTGCGCATAGCCAATACCTCATACCTGTTTCTATGATGGATCTGGAGTCAAGGATTCCTATGTACAGCACCAAGTGCTACCTTACCTATTATGTAGTACAATGTCTGATGGGTGTTTGCGTTTGTCACGGGAGGGGTGACAGGTTGACGCAGTCCATACTAGGGTCCTTCATGACTTGTTGGTCATTCTGCAGAGCCCAAATGTTGTGCTTCACTGCCAACAACCAATGTCTCGTAACCTTGGAATCCATGTCCACCTGTGCTGTGCAACCCGGATGATGATGAGAATGGGCTATACCGCAACCATGTTTCTCTCCTACGCACATTATTGGCCCCTGCGTGATGGGAAGAGTCGGCATCCTCAGGTTACGGTGCAACCCCAGAGGTTATGTCAATCCATTCGAAATAACAATAGGAAGGGTTGGACTTGCCAAAGGTAGTCCTGCTGGATTTAAAAATCGAAACACCACACTGGCCTCGTTGTTGTACGCTCTCGTTAGCTTAGACGTTTCTGCCCATATTCATCTCTCGACTTCCTCACTACTGCTCTACGCCAGGCCAGTGTGGCATCAACTTATGACCATGGATGTTTGCCACATTTCTGGACGCCCTGATATGTATGGGCTGGGCATTCGCATAGCCTTCTACATCCAATGGGCCGGCGTCATCTTGGTCAGGCGGTTTGACGAAAGCAGGATGGAAGAGATCCGAGGCCTTGGGCTGGTTCTCTCCGGGGGCGAAACCCTGGCCATCATGCTACAGTACGCCCGAGAGAATCTGATGCCGATCGACTACTACCTATCTCTGATGCTGGCCATGGGGCAATTCATCTTTCTGGTGCCCATCTACCTCCTGCGCCTCGTCACGAAATTCCACCCTCGATGGAACCCTCTTCGTCCCTCTGACGAGCTTCACTCCCTTGCCTCGAGGCTGATTACCATGACGCTGCTCTTCGCCGTCTCTGCTCTGGGGATACGTCTCTTCGCCGTGACCCTCAACGGGCAGCGGCCCGACTGTGAACAATATGGCTTCATGCTAGGCCGAGTGGGATTGTTCGACAAAGTTTGGATGTCTTTCAACGCCATGTTCTACATTTTCGCAATCATTGTCGGCGTGGGGCACTGCGTCGTCGAGGTGTTCAACGTCAGGATATGGAAGAGGGCAAGGAAGCGCAGACTCTCGTATGCTGGTACCAGAAACCTTGGAGATATCTTGCATGGGCTCAAGACACTAAGCAGTTATACACAGACAGCACCGCGTCTATCACCTCCGATTATTCCGTCTAGTTGCTGATATCGTGGTATTCGCCAGTCTTGTCGCGGGTATCGAGTTGACCCGCCAATGGAACCGGATACCCAACGTTGGTGAATGCACCACGGCCGCTCAGCTTATCCTGCTGCTGGCCAGCATTGGCGTAATTATGCGCTTCCTCATCCAACTCTGGCGAGCCCAAGATGATAAGAAACGAAAGCGGGCGAAGACTGAGAAGGCTGGGGAGCCGCGAGTACATGGAAGTGCAGGGAATGGGCATGAGTCGACTGATGATGAAGAGACTATATCATCGCCGACAATGTCCGAGTCCGTCAGCCCACCGCCAAGGACATTTCAGCCAAGAGCTAGGAATAGGGACAGGGAGGCGTGGCGCCAGTGGGAAGAGCGTCGACGGAGGTACCGCCGGCGCTCAGGCGGCCACGCAGCCACTGTAACGTGAAGGCCAACATGACGGACTGAACGATTGACAGATCGGATGCACACATGGGATCCAAATAAAGGGTCTAGAATGAGAGTTTCGATTTAATTCTATAGAAAATGCTACAACGAATGAAATAACTTGCTGTGGGTTGTATGGGCCTATCGGTTCCGTCGCAATCACTCCCCCCCTTCTCCCCCCTGTTCTTCCGAACATTTTGCTTGGAGCAAATCAGTGAGTTTCTCCTATCCTTGTTTATCTCTAGAATGCATCATGGTAGCCGCGCCTTGCCTACAACTAGAAAACTAACTCGCCTAGCTACCGTTGTACGACGTGTCAACGGCCAAATTGGCTGGCTCCTTGACGCTAGAACCCTCGCCCTGGCTGCTGCTCTCATGATGATGTTTCTCGCTCACGTCAGGCTTGTAGTCAAACTCTTCCGCATCACCAAGGGCCTCGGCGGTGAGGAAGCTGGAGTCGCCAGCCAATTTGTATCCCTTGGCCAGCTGCCTCTCGTAGCTGACCCTCTTGAGACGAGCTGCCTCGTACTTGGTAAGGTGCAGGTATACTTCAACGGCAAAGGCATGAATAAAGATGGCCATGAAGCTTGACGTGGCAAAGACTAGCTGGATAGCGGCGGCGATTTGATGCAACTGGGGAAGACCCTGCTCCGTCACTTCTGGCGTATCGTTGGCCAGCACAGCGATGATCTTGTCCGGGTTGCCTTTGCACTCCGGGTAGTATACGGAATCGAGGCCCGGGGCGACGAGGCGGCCGATGAACTCGATGGTGTGGCAAGCCATGGGCATTTGAAAGGTGCCGACTCTGGAAACGATGGGTATGGCGGCCATCTGGATCAGGCGCTCCGTGATGATGATGAAGGCGTAGGCCCAGGTGCGGAGCATCCAAGCGCGGTGCTGGTCAATCTGCAGACGCTTGATGTTGATCCAGGCGAGGAGCGCGGAGCCGGTGGTCATGATGGCCAGCACGCCGACAAAGGCTCGCACCTCGATGGAGCCGCCGAGAGCCCTGGGGGCGATGATGATGGCGCCCACGTTGCCCGCCATCAGCAGCAGGATCAGGACGTAGCCAAAGATTCGGTGGAGCCATGTGGCGTTGTACCTGACGACTGGCAGGAACTGCCACGGCAGGAGGAACCCGATGGGTACGACGGCAGCCAGGTGCAAGAGCATGCCTGTTCTGCCGAGGCCCTTTTGCTGGTGCTCCCAGTCGCCCGTGATCCACTTGGACGGGCCGTAGTTGTTGTCGTAGTCGAGGTACATGGCTCTCGAGGCGCAGAAACCCAGAGCGGCACCGCCAAAGATGACCCAGAGGGGGAAGTTGTAGCCACGCTTGAACCCAAGAGGATTGTAGATGCGTCGGACAAAGGCCACAAAGGCGTTGGGAGGCTCCTTGCCATGTGATTTGTAGTAGAAGGGCATCTTGAAACAACAACAATAATAATAAAATTCGGTGTAAAATAGTATTAGGATGGAATGTAGATGGTATGATATGAACCGGAAGTCGTCTCAAGACTCCCAAGTTTGAGTGTTATTGTTGTTTGTTGTTGGCTTGAGCTGATGATGGCATGAAATCGTTTCCTAGAAGAAGGTAATTACAATGTCCTTTTATATATGTATACATTGCATGACATCTAAAGATTCTTTCGCCAAATCCTTCCGCAGACGTGTGTTGCTTCGCCAAGGAGGCGGAGTTTACTTTGGCTCTGCCTCACAACCATAACCCTTTCCCATTATGCACCTTCATCTTCATCGTATTATTCGCTAGAGAAACGAAGATTCCCCCTTTCTAGGATCAAGTCATTTCTCCGTCGTGGTAATGTAGTATAGCGCATCATCTTACATGCGTGACTGCGCATAGGGTTGGAAAATAAATCTTGTTTAGACAAAGCGCGCTTTCTGATAAGTCAGTATTCGAGCTTTGATTGCTCTCGTCAATTTTTCTGTGTTTCATTTTGCAACACGGCAAGGCTGAAGACCACCATGCCTTCGAAGAAAGAGAGTGAGAATCCGAGTGCGAAGTTGTCGAGTGGGGCTGCCTATTATGTCTTGGCAACCCAAATACGGAGTGTGGAGCAACTGGCGAGTAATCCGAGTGCGAAGGTCCATTCAGCCAGCGAAAATCAACATTCGAGTAACAATCAGCCATTTCATTGGCCTGTTCACTATGCTATTCTCTCCTTTCAGAAACCTCGTTGGCCAACTTTCCCCGGCATTGCGGTTGAGAAAAAGTAGTCAAGTCGGCCGCGCAGCGAGATGCAGCGGCAGACAGCTACTATGTGTACAACACGCAATCTACGGACAAAGTCTACTTGTAAGTCTTGGATTTTGATTTGTAGTCCATACTCTACAATAGAGTGAACATGGTGTTCGGGATAGATGAGGAACCCAAGCCTTGCCATCCGAGCTGTTGTATTCCCCATACATACTCCGTACGTACGTGTATGCATAAGCAACAGCCAGATTCCAATACTCCGTACCCAACCCTGAGTCCATCTAGACTCTCTAATATCCACAAGGTAACTACATTTGGATTGAAAATAAGCATAGTTGTATGCGGAGTACGGAGTACCTATAACGAACGGCCCTTGCTCCGCTGCAAGGATTTCGTTGCGGAGCAGAGCATTTGCGGGGGCCGTCGACATCCTCGCTGTTACCCTAACAGTGACCGCTCGGTGTTCGGCACTTTTCGCTATATCGCGTTGAGGCACATCGTGCGCCAACGAAATGCTAAAGCTAAAGGCGGTTCCTGTCTTTGATTATTGACCCTCGCACTCGCTGCGAGTGCGATTGGCAGCTAGGGTAGATCCTCCGTTCTGCCTCTGCAAGGTTTCAGGACCTCCCATTCAGGCATTACACGGTGGGCACTCTGTGAATTCTAGTTGTACTCCGTACATACACCACGGTAATAATCCATAGTCTGAGCTGAGCCGGCTTTCGGGCGGTGCGTCTGGCCGAGTCTGAGCCCTTCCACGTTATTCGGAGTATTGAACTGGGTTTGCCAGCGTACACTGACGCCATCGATGCCAAAGCAAGTTATAAAGGGGAAGTATTCGAGCAGGAATGGCGAATAGCTTGTAGCCCCGGGTGTAATAATACAACCTCCCTATTCTGACATCACGTGGTCAGCTCCTTCTCCAAAGATACATCAGATTTGACCCAAAATGAAGCTCTCCAACATCATTACCTTGTCATCAGGCTTGCTTGCCGTAGCCAGTCCGCTCGACTTCAAGTATACGGACGAGTACGCGGAGATTGGCGACAACTTCTACCACTACCTCAAGACCGAGCCCGAGGCCGAGTACAAGGGCACCATCTTCCTCGTGCATGGCTTCCCCGACCTACCTCACGGATGGCACAGCCAGATGCCGCAACTGGCCTCGCTGGGCTATCGAGTCTTTGCCCCCGCCGCGCTCGGATACCCCCGAACCTCGTCACCCGATGGCTTGGAGCCTTATCACTTCAACGCCATGGCATCTGACCTGGCCGAGCTGATCAAGCATGTCACTCCTCAAGGGGAGCAGATCGTTCTGGCTGGGCACGACTGGGGGTGTGCGCTGGTTTGGAGGACCGCCGTCCTCTACCCTGAGCTGATGAGGGGCGTCATTGGCATGGCTGTGCCTCATTTCCCCCCCGCACCTGAATATGTTGATTTGGCCGACGAGATCGAGAACGGCGAGATGCTCAATTTGGCGTACCAGCTTGAGCTCCGCGACCCCGCCACCGAGCAACTCATCCAGGGGCGCGACAACATCCGCCAATTCCTCCGATCTGTAAGCATACCCCTCCACCCCCCCATTCCAATCATCCCGAAGAAAAATCATCGCAACTGACATTTGGACCATCATGAACAGGTCTTCGAGGGCACCACCCCCGACGGCCGAACTGGCCTAAACGCAACACACGGCATCGATTACGACGCCCTCCCTGACGTCCAGACTGCCCCTTACCTGCCAACCGGGATGGAGAACTTCTACGTCTCCGAGTTCACCAGGGACTGCCGTCACACCCTCGCTGGCCCGCTCAAGTCTTACCGCACCGCGAAGCCCAACTGGGAGGAAGAAAAGGCCATCCTCGACAACGGCGGGTCGTTCTTCATCGACATGCCCACACTGTTCATCTGCGGGAAGAGCGACCAGTTTGTGCCTTGCGCCATGAGCCAGGGAATGGAGGAGTTCTTTTCCGACTTGACTCGCCACGAGCTCGAGTCTGGGCACTGGCTTCAGCTTGAGAAGGCGGATACGGTGAATGAGCTCTTTGAGGAGTGGCTGGGTCAGAAGTTTTAGACCTGATTTTAATTCTTAATTTTTTTTTTTTAGAATAATTACAATATATTGGTGATTGAAGATTTTTTTACATCAAAAAGAATCAAAGGTGTTATTGTAATCGTATTAGTACTGCTAAAGGCATCCCATCCGGTGAACTTCGGTGTAGTATATAGGTTCCCACCTCCCGATATCGCCCCGCACTGACCAAGGACCCACCCTCCGTTCTCAATCCCGATGCCCAAAATGACCCTTACCTACTACATAGCTACCGCTACCTCCCCGCAACCATGCCACTATAACCTTCTCAAAAAGTAAACAAAAAAAACCAACAACCCTTTCTTTTCGAACCTCCCCTCCCTCATTTTATCGATTCGTCTCCCGACATGTCGTCCACGAAAAAGTCGTCGAAGAGCAGCAAGGATGAGGCCAAGACTCACAAGCTGTCTCTGAAAGGCAGCTCGAGGCTCGTGGCGGAATTCGTAAGTTTTCATCTTTTGCTTCTCGTTGAAAAGGGCACTCTGTTTTAGCAACTTATGGTTTTGCCTCTTCGTTTTGCTAATTACACGGTTTTTTTTTTGACTTTATAACAGTTTCAATACTCGATACACACCATCCTGTACGGACCGCGCCCGGCCTTGACCAAGCTTTTTGGAAAGGCTTCGTATGCAAAGAAAAACGGGAGACTGACTACGAACGCACAGGTTTCAAAGAGGCGTCTACCCTGCCGAAGACTTCACAGCGTAAGTTTCCATGATGTCCTCCCCATCCCCTCTTCTCCATCTTACTTCTTTCTAACACACCGGTTTCCCAGCGTCAAGAAGTATGGCCTCAACATGCTCGGTATTTCTCGAACCGCTCCATATTCTTTAAAAACCCCCCGTCCGGACGACCCGAAACTAACCTCGAAACTTCCTTCCCAATAGTATCCGCGGACGATCAGGTCAAGGCCTATATCAAGAAGATAATGTCACAGCTAGACAAGTGGATGGTCGGCGGCAAAATCTCCAAGCTAGTCATCGTAATCACGGACAAGGACACGGGCGAGCACGTCGAGCGCTGGCAATTCGACGTGGAGATTTTCAAGCCCGTCAAGAAGTCAAAGTCTGCCGCGGCCTCCAAAAAGGGCGACCAAGAGAACAGCGCTGCCGCCGGCGACGGTGCGGCCGCACCACCAGCCGAGAAGACCGAGGCGGAGATTCAATCTGAGATTGCCGCGATTTTCAGGCAGATTACTGCGTCGGTCACCTTCCTCCCGCAGCTTAACGGTGACTGCACGTTTAACGTGCTAGTCTACGCCGATGCCGACTCGGATGTGCCGGTCGAGTGGGGAGACTCGGATGCCAAGGAGATAGAGAACGGCGAGAGGGTACAGTTGAGAGGATTCAGTACTACGAACCACCGGGTAGACACACTGGTCAGCTACCGTCTCGGTGAATGAACACCACCAAGTCAGGAGATGATAACAAGTCAGTATGGCGTCATGATTGGTGTGACTGGCGTTGCACGGCGCATGGGATCAACTACACCACATGCTTGCGAATTTATACCAAGAATCGCGCGCACAAGGCCTATGCCAAGGGCATTTTCACATTTATTTGTCGTTGTTTTGGAGGTATTCCCTCCTCCATCATCTAATTGGAACATATACTTAATGGGCCGTTGCTGGCCTAACCCAAATTGTTCTCCTCTCCTAAACTCTCTTAAAAAAGTAAACGTATGCAAACTTGCGCATCTCCTCTGCATCGTATGCCTCGACAACCTTTTCATCATTGAAAAGGACCCAGCTCGGTGCGTTGGTAGCATCGGTCTGCAGTAGCTTGCGGATGAACGCCACGTAGTGTCTACAGTAAGTTAGTACGTTAAGCTGTGGAATATCTGCAGTGTAAAACCTTACCCAGCATGGATACTTGTGCCCTTGTGGCACACGATGGACTGCAGCTGAAAGCTAGCTGGCAATGCGGCACTTCCGGCTGGCTCCTTGGGTGCCGCAGGCGCGTTGCCACCAGCCCCTTCGTCCTCGAAGAGACCTTGGTCGTCTGGGTGACTAAAGAGCCACTCGACCGCTCGCTCGACATCGCCACCAGTCTCCTTCAGGGCTTTCTTGGCCTGAGGGGCACCGAAACCCATTGCTCCTAGCATCTCGATCTTCTCGGGGTCATCAGTGCCTGCTGCAGGACCAGTTCCGCCCAAGTCCAGAGGTGCATCAATGTCAGGGTCCTCCATATGACTGAACAGCCATTCCATTGCCGCATTTGGATCAGAGTTTCCGGTCGCATGGAGTGCCTTCTCGCATCGGTTACGAGGGAATCCCATTCCTTCCAGCTGAGCGACGGCAGTAGCGTCTGCTACGAAAGCCGGAGCCTGTTGTGCTGGTTCATCAGGCAGTTGCTCTTCATTCGACTGTAGCCCTTGAGATAAGTAGCTGTCCATTTGGAATGGTTCATCGGGCACGATGACGGGGACGTCGATCTTGATGGGGACCCAATTCACCACTGCCATCTTCCTTGCGTTGACCACGAATACGTCGGGGAAGGTTTTGAACTTTGATTGTTTTGTAAAGCCATCCTTACTGCCACATGCCGAACAGGTCAGCTCGACCTTCTCGGCGCTTGTGAAATTGTCGAGACACTGCTGAAGGGTGACAGGCTTGTAAGTATCCGTAGCATCGGTGCCTTCGGCTGCAGGGAGTTTCTCGAGTGGGACATCGATAAAGATGCTGTCCTGTTCTGTCGTACTGTAGCGAACTTTGTGGCATCCGAGGCATTGTAGGCGTTGCTCCATCTCAAACCTAAAATGGCGCGTGGGGTCTTTGACATCACTTGGATGTTGCATCCTTGTAACTAACTTGAATAAGTGCTGCAGAAATTCAAATGCATCCTGCTGCCGCATAGTAGAGAACTCCTCATGGCCACGGCCGATGAGATGCTTGAGCATAGCTGGAGCTAAACCCTTCTGATGTTTGACATCGGACTCGGCGTGGACCTCGTCGTCTACCTTGGAATATCGACCAGACCACAGGCCATCTGCCATTTTGCGGAGCTGTGTTTCGAGGTCGGCTGCGGGTTCGTCAACGATGGGAAGATCGGCACCGGGCCGATAGAATCGCTCCTTGAAAGAAGGCATATCCATCAAGCACTGCATAATACTGGCAAGATAGCAGCTGTTGCCGAGGTTCTTTAGACCAGTGAGACCTGGCCCGAATAGCGGTTTCAGCTCCTTGCCATCCTCTGTTGTCATGCTGAAATCCCATTTCAGGTTCTGCTCGATTTGCATTTCTGTCAAGCTCTTTTCCGTCTTTTGACGGTCTGCCAGCATGATACCCCAATTTGCGAGATGCTGTCCCAAGTTCTCGTCGATCTTTTCGTCATCGCACAGGTAGCAGTATATGTCTGCTGTGCCTTCGGGAGTGATGGATCCGAGCTTCACGGCAACGCCATGCCCAGACTCTGTTCCGTGAGCCAAAGCATGAGAATTGCCATCCACACCTCCCATCTGTTTTCTACCGCATCCCAAGTTCCCGCACTGCAGGCACAGCCAGAGGTTCTCTTTCAGGTCGCAAGCATAACATTGGCTGAGTGCGGACTGTTCGATTTGCCGTGGCTCCCCTTGCTGAAGCATCAAGATGTGCTCACACGTCGCGAGCTCTTGCTCCCAGGCCTTCACCTCTTCTTTGCGGGAGAAGGTATTGGCCTTCATGACCCCCTCGATGACTGGCGCAAGCTTTGGGTTCGAAACATCTAGCTCGGTATTGCACTCGAGGCACTTGGCTGACAAGGACGTTTCGTATCGATCTTCTTCGGTCTCTGCGGCGATGGCCAGCTTGGACATTTTCGCAGGTGGCTCGTCCCTGACAACTGCCTTTCGCTTTCTTCGGATGTTGAAAGCCAAAGGATGGCTTCTGAGTACGTTATGGAGCTTCGCATGTGCCCTGTCACTACCGCAGCCACCGTTGAAGCATTGCAAACAGACATCAAGACCATCGGGGCCATCCTGCTTAGGGCATTAGTCGGAGACTAGCGACTACGTGCGGATCTATCATATTCAACCTACGATAGAATCGAAGCATTGCGTACAGTCTTCTCTGTAGACGGACTGGGCGGGAGTGGGAGGCGCAAGCCCTGATCATTGTTAGCTCGAGCGATCTTCAACGATAGCAGAAGCTTGCAAGGAGGGGCATCGCGGGCATACCGATGGAATCTAGATGGGAACACGCCATAATCACGACGTTGAGAGAGATATGCAAGACATGTGCTGAACGGAGCAAACAAATAAAATGGAAATATGCCGCAAGGTGGGAAAGATCTTTGGTATTGATCTCGTCAGACGTAGTATGGGGAGTTGCGTGCCTAATAGCTATGTTCGTGCCTGTGGCCGCCGCTTTAGGTGATGTTCGCCACTGACAGCAGTTTAGATACCTTGGGGCGTAAACGCGGGGCGCGCGAAATGAAAGAATGTGGCTGGTGCCCACCGACCCCTCCTAGGATACCTACAATTCACGATACCGCTTTTACTGCATTCACAACAGTTACAACTCTCCGCAAGCCTGAACATACGGGCGAATGCAGCCGAGATGGATAGTAAAGGAAACGGCTTCTGACTGGCTAAAGATTAATAGAATGCCAGTGTGAATTCACCGATACCGGTAAACCCGAGAACAGAAGATTGGCCCGAGAATGCGCATGATGACATTGCGGGAAAGGAGGGTTGCATTCGCAGTTCGCCACCCAAGTCCAAGATGCTCCACCATGAACTCAGATTCTAGAAATCCTAGACTCTCCATGGAAGCGGTCATCGTCAGAATTGACGTACTTTGCTCAAATCGATGTGGGATTGTTTCATCATCTACGGAGTAGATCGCCTCCTTGATAATACCCTAGTCATGATTGGCTCCAGATTGACCCTGCGTACATCATGGCAAGCCTTTCATTTCTGGGCTATTCCGTGCTCAGCTCCTAACGGAGTACTAATATTATATCTAATAGCCGAGGATGCGGGTTATCATTAACAAAAGAAAAGGGTGAGAGCGTCCTGGCTGCAGTTGGGCAAAAACTTCTCCGGTCGCGGCGTGAATTTTTTCGGACATGAAAGGTCTTATCAGATGGATTTCCCGATCGCAAAGAACTGTTTGTGGGGAAGGGGGAAGGAAGCTGGCCAATCATGGCCTCCAAAAATGGATCTGATTGCTGACTTATCCCTTGCGCCGAGAAGTCCGAGGTTCTCGTTAACGTAATGGCAGGTCCACGCGACGCCGTGATTGGTCAGTGGAGCTCCAACGGCCTTGCCATCTTGACCAAGTCCCGCATCTTCCCAAAATGTATCGAGCGAGCGAGCCCTTGATCTTTTTAGCTATTACCTCTTCTCCATTACCGCTGCCCTTTTCTCCTCATTCCACCATCTCAAACATCCCGTCTTCTCGACTTTCATCCTCATAACATCTCAAGTTTCTTCCAACTTACCCAAGACTTAATTGCGACAACTGATACTCGCTACCCACGCCCCTCACTTGCGACTATCCATTTCTGCAGCTCTCCTCAACTTTGGAAGCGCAGACGGGCCTGAAAATATTCTGTCCGAAAACCCTCGACATACACACACACATCTTACGCCACATCACATCACGACGCATCAAAATGTTCTCCAGAGGACTTCGTGTCGCTTCGCAGCGCGTGCTGTCGACCCCCATCACCCGCCCAGCTTTGATGGCTGGTCGCCAAATCGCCCCCGCTGTCTCTGTCAACGCTCGTCGCTCCTACCATGAAAAGGTCCTCGACCACTACTCGCGCCCGCGCAATGTCGGATCTATGGACAAGAAGGATATCGACGTTGGCACTGGTCTCGTCGGCGCACCCGCCTGTGGCGACGTTATGAAGCTCCAGATCCGTGTTGACCCCGATACTAACAAGATCTCGGATGTCAAGTTCAAGACCTTTGGCTGTGGATCTGCTATCGCTTCCAGCAGTTATCTTACCGAGCTCGTCCGTGGCATGAGTCTCGATGATGCCGGCAAGGTGAAGAACACTGAGATTGCCAAGGAACTTTGCCTCCCTCCCGTTAAGCGTACGTGGGCTTCAGCTCCCCCTTTTATGCCCGGTAACGAATACTAACATTCACTAGTTCATTGCTCCATGCTCGCTGAGGATGCCATCAAATCCGCAATCTCTGATTACTACTCCAAAAACCCTACTGCCAAGAAGACCGATCTTGCCGGTACCGGTATGAAGATGCCCGTGGGCGAGGCCACTCCTGCGGCTGCTGCAGCCTAAATTTCAAAGCATCCTCATTTTCCCCACGAAATTACATGTATCTTGTGACCGGGCGAAAAGTTCCTGGTCGGAATTTCGGAGTTTGGAGGAGATGGTCAATCGCACTATCAACTACCTAGGGTAGTACGCAATATTGAAAGGGAGGGGCTCGGGACCCCCAAAGATGCGATCTTCTTTCAGTCTCGGTGTTATCATCAACCCAGTTCATCCGGCTGGACACGTGGTCCAATCTTCCTTCATTCGGCGATATGGCGCAGGGGGCGACAAAAGGCTGATACGATCCTGTAACATTATCATTATATGCACTCACAAACGCATTTGCACGACGGCCCGGCGAGGCCTTGATCGGGTTATGAATTTTGATTTATTTGAAATACTTCTATCATGGGTTCTTGATAAATCGCAGCGTGATTATTGAAAAGGTTCTGTTAGGTTAACTACATAGCAATTGCAATGACTTGACAAAAGTTCCCCTTTTAAAAAGTGCGGAGGTGTTGATAACGTGCCGATCCTATGGGTGGCACTAATGCAAGGCTTGTCGAGGTGCAGGATGCTGTAGATGAGATTGGTGTCGGCGACTTTTATGGCAGCGGCTGCAGCGCGTGCGTTTGACTGACACGTACGGAATACAGACCTAAAGCATGTCGTTGCCGTGATTCTTGGAACATTGAATAAAAAAAAGAACGTAGCACATGATTGACGATGACAGTCCATCGATTACTTTCTATCAAACAGGGGATTGAGCTTTAGGCGTACCTATTAGAATTCAACCGCCGAAAAGAAAGCCTTTGCCCTTTCTTATCAGAGAGCCTAGATTAAAAAAAGTTACGACTGTCCTTGCCTGCCATTCAGTAACATTGTCAGACTCGGGCGGCATGCACTCCGTGAAATCCGATACCAACCGCAAACCCAACTTCTGCACGTCCCATCTCCTCGAGCGTCGTAGCATCCAAACACAAGAGGTAGCTCACCCGGTGAAGGCCGTCGAGGACCACGCTCAACAGCACGCCGTCATCCTCGCGCAGCGCGCCCGGCCTCGCGATGAAGATGGCCTCGCCGGGCGTGTGACCCTTTGGGGCGCCCCAGATCAAGGCGTCGCGGCGGTGGACGTCCGTCTTGACGATGCAGTCCGTCATGGTGCTCAGCGACCTCGAGGCGGTGGCGTAGACGTACCTGTGAGGCCTCGTCGCGTACGCCCTGTTGATGGTGGGCAGCTCGCCGGTGTGCGGGTTCGGCACGGAGAAGACCTCCTCGGCCGAGGGGATCTTATCCCCGCGCTCGTACGTATAATAGGCTGAGGGGTGCAGGCGGAAGCGGTAGCGGACGAGGCGACCCTGGCACTTTTCGTAGCCCTTGCCGTCCAGCCAGTATTTCTTGGCGGCGCCGTCCCGGTCGAGGAGCACGTCGTAGTAGAAGCTGTGGATGATGTCGGGGGTGTCGTACCACACGCACTCGAGGTTGAGGTCCGTCGTGCCGCCATCACCACCACCACCATCCTTTACGGTCTCCTCGAAAGCGTTGACAGAGTGAAAGAAGAAGCCTGCTGGCGTCGTGAACCTCGCGACCACGCCCTTGGCTGCCTTTCTGTCCACGACGACCCAGTGCGAGAGCTTGGACTCGTCAAAGGGCTCTATGGCGTCGACAATGTTCCCCGCGTAGGGAATCTTCATGCCGTTCCAGCCAAAGTGCGTCGAAGGGACGCAGAGCACGACGTAGTTGGCCGTCAGGAAGAAGCTGTGGATGTAGGCGGCTTTGACGTCGGGCAAGGACACGGCGGCGAGCACCTCGGTGTCCCTCGTGGCTGCGTCGACGCGGAAGATGCGATAGGTGGGGTACCTGCCGAAAGCGAGGTTGAAGTTGAAGAGGTCCCCCGTCTCGGGGTCTCGCTGGCTGTGGGCGCAGCCCATGTTGCCATTCAGCTCCGGGTGGAAGCTGGCCTGCGGCTTGAAGTCGAGCGGTTCGAGCGTGCCCGGGTCAATCTCGAGCAGCGTGTCGTTGTCGGTCAGAACAAAGGCGTTTTCCACATTCACCCGATGACCCCCCGAGACCTCGACGACACCTTTTTCCTTTTCGCTTTCTTCTTCTTCTTCTTCTTCTTCTTCTTCTTCTTCTCCTCCTCCTTTTCTCTTCCTCTTCGATTCAGCTGGGACGTTGAGCTCCACCACGACGTTGTTGTTGCTCGTTCTCTGAAAGGCGCTCATGACCTTGCTGAAGATGCCGACGCAGGGATCGTGCCTTTGCGCAAACGACATGCTGCACCTCCAGCCCTTTTCCTTGATCTTTTGGACAAACGCGTCCGACTGCCGCCGCGAGGAGTAGGTCACGCTGCAGCAGCCCGTCGCCGCCGCCGTCGTCCCTGAAGAGGAGGAAGAGGGATCGCGACGTATATCGAACCTGTGCGTGTGCGCGAAGCCGTCGAACCAGTGCGAGACATGGTGCTTGCCCCTCGAGGTGTTGTCGATGCTGCTCTGGCCCGGACCCGTGCGGAATAGGGAGCCTGCGGCCCATGACGGGATCTCGCCTTGAACTTTGAGGTCTATGGGACCGATGTGCTCGTCTAGGCCGTCAAACTTGGAGTGATGCCGCCGTCAGTTTTTCACTGGGACTGCAAAACTATCTATTTCTTTTTTTTTTTTTGCTTAGGATGTCAACTTACCCCAGCCTCATTTGGCCATTCTTGCCACGTTTGGCCTTTGACATTGGCATACATTTGCTCTCTATCCTCTTGTTCATGTTCTGCCATGCGGCGGAATACGCCCTGCGCATTAACTGCCATGGTCAATGTTTTTTTTTTTTTGCTTCTACCATGTGCGGACGCGAATGAGGACTCTACAAAGATTCAGCTTCAGTAAAACTGGTCGTTGAATGCGAATGTGTGGTCACCTCGAGGAAGACAAACTTGGTAAATCAACAAGCTTTGCGGATCAGCGGCCGCGCTTTGTTCAAAGGCTAAGAAACGTTTCACGCGTTAAACCCTTTCAGCCGACAAATCTCAGGGTCGCTCGCATAAAGGGAGGCGCATAAAAAATTCCACGTCCTCACCTTTTTTTTCTTTCGTGCGAGTGTTGGGGGTGCCTCTTGAATGCTGTTGAACCCTCTTCCCTAGGATCGTGATGAATCACCATCTGTTGGAAGACCCATCCATCCATTCATTGTCCGCGTATTCGACGAAAGGGAATCTACGACACTGCGCCTTTCAATGATATTTCAACCGACCAGATATTTAACCTGGAAAAAGATCAGGAGGTAAAAATAGCCAAGTTCTAAATGGCTGAGTCAATTGACGTCTCTGTGTTTGTCGTCAGACGTCGGACGCATCAGTCTAGTGAAATAGCGTAGTACGGAGTACTTACTAGGTGTATTGAAACTTAAAATAAGCGAATGCGAGAGACACTTGTTCGAAACGGGGATTCCTCACACCAGATACCTTTTCGATGCTTGGCATCATGCGCGCGCCTATGTTGAACAAGCCACGGAGGGGGGGGACTCGTCTTTCGATGTCGTGCAGTCACACTACGAGGTGGGTTTGATCAACCAACCTCCAGATTCGAGCAGTGCGACGCCGGGAAGATGATGCAGAGTGTCCCGGAAAATATGTAAAAAGTCACTTAGCAGGCATATTGCCATGACCTATAATGGGTCGCTTCGTGAGCCTCTTTGAAGAGCATGTCCTGTAACACTAATTTCTGCTAAACATTCGGCAACTTGTTCTACAATCACCACTAGTAATACTATAACCATCGATAACATATCTCGCGGCTGGGAGTCTCTGGTCCAAATGTTATCAAGAAAGGATACACAATAGGCGTCATCGAGATTATCCTGACCAACGTTGGCAACTTAGTCATTGCGACTATGTCCCTGGTAGCTAAGCTCCGATGCACACCCAAGGCTCACACTCAAGATTCGCTCAACCTTTGCGACGCCAGAAGACATATCGTACTTCCAGCTTCAAGACCTGCCTTACATGAATGCTGCCTTGACGAGGCGTTCAGAATATTCCCCCCCTGCCCTCATGGTGCTGACCAGAACTACGCCTGCAGCAGGCGACACGATTGCAGGTGAACATCTGCCTGTAGGTATAGCGGTTTCTTGCCATAGCTGGGCAGCGATTCGCTCTCCATGCAGCATCAGACGCCCGGATGAATTCCTACCGGAACGTTGGCTCGATGGGTATGGTGAGTTCGCTAGTGACCAGAAAGATGCCAGCCAGCCTTTCTCCCTCGGACCACGGGGCTGCATCGGTAAGCATTTCAGCTACATGGAGATGCGCCTCATCCTCGGCAACCTCCTATGGCACTTTGATATCCAAAGGTCGGATTGAGATGGGCCTGGTATGCCTGACATGTGGGATCCTAGAGGTGATTTGCAGCATGTCAAGGCCTTCAATACCTGGAACAAGCCCCCCCTCTTATGTGTCGTCTAAGGCTAGTCGCGTCGCTGGTTATATAGCTTATGATGGGGAAATGGGAGCAGCCATAGATGACCCCAAAAGATAATTCCAGCAAAGCCTTGAAGCCTGTACATCACTGACCAGGGAAAACCTGTGAATCGTCAAGGAAGCTGTCAAGGCTTCTCTTCGTAGCACTCTTGAGCGGCTCGACGTTGTCATCTTTGCCTCCATTCCCGGACTTGTCGGGCAAAGACCCCACGCGCCCAGCCACCCGAGCAAGCAGAATTCGCATCCTCTCCAGCTCCTTTTCCAACTGGCCGTTGCGCGTAACCAGGTTCTCCTGGACGCCGGCGCCGCCCTCGGTCGTCCGCAGCGGGTCTATCGTCGACTTTATTCTTCGCAGCGCCTCGACGCGGCGGTGCAGCTCTTGGCGCTGTTCGTCGAGGGCCAGGAGCTGCTGAACGGCATCGGCGTAGCGCTTGGCTTCCGCCGGTCTATCGTTGACTTGCTTTTCGTCTGCCCAAGTTTCGGGCAGAGTCGTAATCACTGTAGGGTCGGCTGTAATTTTGGGTAATGTCAGCCACGCTTTTCCTTGCAGGTTCTCTCAACTTGATGAAAGCGCCCATTACCGAGATCCAGATCCTTGCGAATGCCGCTCCCCGCCAGGGTTTCCCGCTCTATCCTCCGCTCGACATCCTTGATGTACCGGTCGCTAATCTGCTCCGCGACAGCTCGGTTCGCTTGCGGGGCGAGCACTCGCTTGCCATGTAGCTGGACCTGGGAGTCTACATGACGCGCGATCTGGTCGATCAGCCGATCCGGCAGGCCATTGTCTGCCGCCTTGTTGGCGTCGCGGAAAGCTTGGGAGGGGGCAAGGGTGGCGTTGAGGAGCAGGCTTTGGGAATGGAGGAATTCCTCTTTGAGGGCTGTCGTTGTCGGCGGCGCATTGTCCATGCTTGATAGCTTGCCTATGATGGTGTTTCTTGCTGCGAGCTACGTCATGAAGAGCCGGCGTTACGGGGTGGTGGTGGTGGTGGTGGTGGTTGGTAGACGGTAACGAGGGTGGAAGACGCGACGAACGCGTTGGCGGGGCAAGTTATTCCATGCAGCGCATCAGTGGGAGGCATATCACAAAATTAGGCCAGCTCGAGCCTATTTCAACAACCTTCTACCAAGGCTCGATCATTCATTTCTTGCCTATTGAATATCCTTTGAATATTTTTTCTCCGTCTCTTTCATGATGTCAAAAGTATCAGCCAATTCATATGGCAACCTACAGGCTCAAAACCTCTTTGTAGCACCTACTGTACGACAATGACAATACTAGAAGTGATAGTTGTATCAAGCAGCCAAGTTTGATTGCCATTTAACATGTTCTACTTGTGATTTACAACGCAAATCACACTTAAATGCCAGACCACCAATACGACTCGACTACCTTGAATGAGCCTCTGACAGCCTTCTCTGTCACCGCACTACTGTCGCTAACGATAACCTCGTACTCGCCCGCCGCTACACACCATTGGTCCCTCTCCTCATCCCAGTAGGCAGCAGCGTACTTTTCAAGCTCCTCAATTTTCACCGTCTTGCTCTCTCCGGCCTCGAGCTCGACCTTGGCGAAGCCGCGAAGCTCCTTGATGGGGCGGTTCAGCTTGGCTGTTTGCTCCGGCTGGATGTACAGCTGGGCGACCTCTGCACCTTTGATGCTGCCCGTGTTGGTGATCTTCAGTGACGCACTCAGCTTGCCATCCTTGGATGCCACGGAGAGGTCAGAGAAGGAGAAGGAGGTGTAAGACAGACCGTGGCCGAAAGGGAAGTTGACTTCGCGCCCAGCATACTCGTAGTAACGGTATCCTACGTAGATGTCCTCGCCGTACAAGGTACGCCCAGCCTCGCTCTTGAAGTTCAAGAAAGCAGGGCAGTCCTGCAGGCGCTTGGGGAAACTCAGAGAGAGCTTGCCAGAGGGGTTGCAATCGCCGAAGAGGACGTCGGCAATGCAGTTGCCCGTCTCGTTACCGCCATACCAGGCTTGAATAACAGCAGGGACCCGGTCAAGCCAGGGCATCTCCTCAGGTGTACCCGTCTGCATGACGACCGCAGTGTTGGGGTTAGCGGCGGCGACCTCCTCGATTAGCTGGTCGAGGACGCCAGGAAGCTTCATGTTCGGTCGGTCGTTGCCCTCGGTTTCCCAATCGGCGTTGAGACCGGCGCAAATGATGACTTGGTCATGCTCCTTGGCTAGAGCCACTGACTTTTTGATCTCAGCTTGATCATCGATGACCTTGCAGCCGCCCACGCGCAGAGAGCCGTGGCCGGTGATGACGGACTCGAGCTTCAGAGTGAAGCTGGGAGCAGAGGCAAACTCGATTCTGATGTTGTAGGACTGGCCCTTCTTGAATTCGGCACGCCCACGCTCTTCCCGTGTAGCAGAGCCAAAGAAAGCCTCTCCAAGAACCTGCTTTGTAGCGTTGTCAACGACGAGTTCGTCGTTGACGTAGAGCTTGGCGGTTCCGCCAACGACAAGGCCGAACTCGTACGTCATATCCTCCTCGGGTACATAAGTACCTTCCAGGTCAGCGTACCACAGATCGTTCAACTTGGTGTTGTAGTAGTCAACCAAGTGCATCTCAGTCTTCGTAAAGCTGAGCTCATCGATCAGCTCCCGCTTGCCTGCGCTACGGGGCTCATTGTAGACCTTCCAGCTCATGCCGGGTTTTCCGTCACTCTTTGTGCACTGCGTGCCTAGAACAGGGAGGAAACGGTGGCTGTAAGCGCCGACAGTATACACAGGGGAGGTACCCAGTTTGGTGCTGATGCCGTCGTAAGGAGTCACCGCGTAGAAGGCGGCCAGTGAAGCAGAGCCGCCTCCATGGTAGGTAGCGAATTTGGCGTTGGGGCCAATGACAAGAGTTTTCTTGTCCTTGCTGAGCGGCAGTATGCTCTTCTCATTCTTGAGCAAAACGATGCCCTCGTTGCCAATCTTGCGAAGCAGAGCTGCAGTCTCCGGGGTATCGGCAGCAACCTCGGGTCCGTTCTCCTTCACACCAGCCGCCGCGCACTTCTTGACAAAGTTGAGCACTGTCCGAGCCCTCTCATCAATGACATGCATGAAGGGTTTGCCGTAGGAGGAATTGAACTTGAGAGCCTCCCCCCTGAAACGAGTAGGGCCGGGCATCTCAAGATCCAGGCCAGCCTTGACGGCATCGGTAACGCTGTATGTAGCGTACCAGTCGCTCATGACCAGACCCTCCCATCCCCACTCCTTCCTCAACATGCCATCAAGATACTTGGGGTTCTCGCTGCAGAAGACGCCGTTGATGCCATTGTAAGCCGTCATGAAGGCAGCAGGTCTCGAGTCACGTACGGTGAGCTGGAAAGGCAGGGCGTAGATCTCACGGAGCGCACGCTCAGTAACGATGCTCTGAACCCCCATGCGATTATCCTCTTGGTCGTTGCAAAGGAAATGCTTAATGGTAGCCTGGACGCCGGTGCTCTGGATGCCACGGATGATAGCGGCAGCTCCCAGACCAGCTAGGAACGGATCCTCACCAATGGACTCGAATCCACGGCCGCCGAGCGGCGAACGCTGCATGTTGATTGTTGGGCCCAGGATGGCGTGGGCGCTCTTCGACTTGGCCTCATCACCCATCTTCCTGCCAGCTTCCTCGAGCAGCTCTTGGTTGAACGTAGCACCCAAGGCCGTGCCGCAAGGGAAGCAGGCCGCCGGAACACCATTAAAGAATCTTGTGCCCCTTACACCATTGGGTCCATCAGAGAGTCTTACCGAAGGTACGCCATGCTGGGGAAGAGCCTTTGTGTGCCAGAAGTCGATGCCGGCCAGCAGATCGACTTTCTCGGAAGGAGTGAGCTTCTTGAGCACTTCATCAACGTTGAAGTCTGCCATTGTGGTGGGTTCGTTCTATCGCTGCCTTTGACCGATGGGTATAACCAGATTTCAGCTTTATACGTTCAGACGCAAGGCGTAGAGGACAACGATGGGGAAAGAGGAATGGCAAAGAAATCACGGCTTGAGCAAGGCGGATGTCAGATGTTGGCCAAGTCAATTTCAAGGAGGCACGACCCGATTAAATAGAGCGAGCTTGAGCTTGGCACACAAGCACAAACATGCAATCACCCAATTCTGCAACATACTGTACAATCGTCTCAGGTAGATCCATCCCTACCGTCACGTTGCGTGGGGGAGACACATCCAGCTTAACGGAGGGGGGGGGGCTTCATCAGTTATCACACGGACGGAGAAATGGCGGGGGGTTGGTTGGGGGAATTTGTCGCCGGGTTGCCAAACTGGGATTCCTAGCCGAAGCTCAACCGTAATACCCGAGGTTCAGCCATTTCACCGGCATTCAACCGACTTGGATCAACGTGGCCCCTTCCAATCAGGTTTCTCTCCATGTTCCAATTCCTTCATCCACACCCTCTTCTTCTGGTTGTCGCGCCGACACTCCGGCGACGGTCCCTCGAATTTCGTGGCACTGCATATACGCGGTGTCTTGGCATGTTTGGCTGTCCGAGTTGGGATATAATTCCCACAGCATCCGCGGCCTCTCGCTCGTCATTGGTGTGGAGGCTTTTTCCGTGTTGCTTTACTCCGAATCTGGAGAGGTTGTGTGGTCCATTCAGTACTGGCTGACTTTTATGGCTGCCTGGGTCTTGGGAGAATTAGTTGTGCCTGTGTTCTGCCAGAGGACTTTTGTGACGGCTGATGCAGGGTCCGAATGAGATGCGGGTGCACCATTACTGGTCACCTCAGTTCATATAGCCTGATTTGAAGGCTACATGTACACGATTCGGAACACTGCGAGGATCACAGGGGGGACTTTACACTGCGAGAAGCTCACGCAAGAGCGACGGCATCAATGTAAAGTCACGGGCTGTATCCGTACGTGACTACATACATGCCTGTAACGTTTTATTTCCCATGGCACCATCACAAGATGTCTGTTTCCTCTCAAAGAGGACACGTAGGACGAGCGATACTCCCCGACTAAGCCGATGATTGATTGCACCGTATCTGGCCGCCAATACCTGCTGTATTGGGTAGACGGTGTCATTGTTCGCCAATTGCATCGCCACGAGGAGCCTATGCGAAAAAAAAACTCATCGTCTTGCATTCGAACCATCAAACTAGTTGTATCTTGATAAGTCCGGGAGATCAGCTCGGAACCGGCCCCGCAACACGGGCATTTTGGAATCGCTGGATCGGCCGGGAGATCACGGCGCCGTCGCCGAGCATCGTCTCGTCGTCCCGGGCCGGGTGCTGGTCACCTCGAAGCCAAAACGTGAGCAAAATGCATTTGCTCGTCAATAATCAGCCATGTATCGCACGTCTCCACGCCAGTCCTAGCAAGTGGGTGGATTCGCTGCTGTCAGCTGTATGTCATTGTACGATGAACCTTCAGACTTACGCCCTGTTGTCCCAGAGAGAAGGATTCCCCATATCTCAGCGATGACACGCATGTCCTTTTCGAAACCTCCTTATTCCCCGTTGTGATTTGTGTTTTGCTGACACTTTGCGGGGACCGTTTCGGAGCTATCAAGGGGCTGCTGCGGAGTAGTGTGACACTGAAACAGAAAATGAGCATCTTTCCTCTTCTTCACTCCCAGTTAGCTGTACTTTGCACATACGTTTCGTATGTCTTCAAGCCATCAATCTACGACCAGTATACATATACATTTTCCAGCATCATCTTTCTCCCACGGCGGAGTAGGGCCGATGAGCCAGCTTGTGAGCATCGCTAGCGGAAACATGCTTCCTACTACGTACATATATAGTTACATACATGGTTTGTTTCCATACTCACCTGAGGCGCGAATGCACACACACGCCTTGGCCATGCGTTTCAAACCGCATGCAACTGCATGCATACAACACCACCACCTACCTAGTCCTTTCGACGGTCGCTCGGCGCAACATTGTGGTCGCTCCTTAGCTTGGCGTATATGCAACTTTGGGGAAAAAAAAGAAAAAGTGAGGCTGTAGGTTCCGGTCGGCTACATTTACCCCGGTCCCGCGCCCTACATTCATCCTTGAACGCATAGCACTGGAGTCTGCCCAGGCCAACGGGGTATGCAAATCGTCGATTCAACATCAAGTCGGTCAAACGCCTGCAACGGATTATCCTTCATCGATGCACTCCCTTGGAGTGAAGTAAACTCCACGACTTACCGACCACGTCGTATCCGCTTGACGAGACGCACTGGGCTGGGATGGTCAACAACAGCAAGATTCCACTAATCAACTTCGGGGAATGGGATTCGTGGCGACGGTTTACCGAATATTTCTCAAGTCTACGAAGATTTATTTAGGCCCCCCGGAGAAGTCTCCGTTCTATGAGAGTGGTATGCATCGGCCAGATTCCCAAGACATGTTGGGGGCTCAATAGGTTGCTCGAGGGGGGTGTCAATAGTCATCTGAAGAACCGTTGCTTGCTTTTTTTTTTTCGTGCACATATATGTCTTGGATGATATCTGCGAGTTTCATCATCAAAAGCAGAGCACTAGACTGCACCTCAGTCTTACTTGGCAGCGATAGAACGTACAGTACAAGACAAACTCACACCGTGCATATTCAGAACATTCTCTTCATCGGGCTCGGGACATTCTCATCAGCCGGAGGGAGCAACTACCCCTGGTCTCCCAAGGTAGAGAATATAGAATATGGCTTTCGTTGTCGTATACACGCCGCAAAGTACTTTCTCTTGACTCATCGGCATTATGTTCTCAAAGCCTGTGGACAGCAAATCGATGATGGCACTGATATGGCGCAATTGCTTCAACACTGCAACGTGTTGACTCACATGTAAAGTACAGCTGTATCCAAGTTCGACATCCAAGTTAACGGTCACATCGGTGTAGCCGTCTCTTGGACATTCACCAGTGTCAATGCGCAAGGAAAGCTTGGTGAAAACCCCCATGTTCCTTTTACAACGTATGTAAATGACAAGCTATGGCTTGCCTAACATGGCGTCTAAACCATCAGCATTGATCCTTGACTGCAAGGTTCAACCATGAAGGTACAGATCTCGATCATCGGGGGCGTATGCATTGTGCCATCGCCATAAAGGAACTACTGCACTCCTGTGATAGCTGCACCTCTGATGTATAATGTTTGGCATAGTCCCATCACGAGGGCCATCGTATCCCATTAGTTGTCAATGCAAGGGCCTAGCTACCTCCTCATTCCAGAGCTAAAAGATACGTTTTTGGTCACTTGCATTTTTCAAAACACACCAACTTCCCTGTTTCAGCTGTCGACGTGGACTAAAGCGTCAACGCCAAGTGTCGCTTAATAATTCCATCACCCTAGTGCCTTTATACTGGTTAAACTCGACAAGGCATGTGCCTCAGAGAGAGAGGGGGAAAAAAAACCTGTTGAAAATAAAAATTAAAGAAGTAATACGGGCCAAAGCCACCTCGCGTAGCAGAAGGAGGGGTCTTTGCGTCTGTGGGTTTGCAGAATAAGGCTAATTCTCCGCCCTGATAATCTCCGTCCTATATGTAAGAAAGAGAGAGAGAGGGCTAGGAAATACTCTACACCTAAGTTGAAACCGTTTGTCCGGGGTTACAGGAGGAAAGGACCCCGAGACAAAGCATGGACAAGGGGAAGAAAAAAAAAAAAAGGAAAAAAAAAAAAAAGAAAGAAAAGAAGAAAAGAAAAGAAAAGGCTACATGTACAACGACCAATCCAACCCCAAGCTCAACCTCGAGCTCAATACGATATGCAAGTCGCCGTAAATGGCAACATCGTATTTCGCTGGCGCTAGTGGATTCCATGCGAGCAAAATTAGTAAAAGAAGAGATAAAAAAAAATTAGAAAAAAAAAATCCATGGCTAATGCGGCACACAGACTGCATGAGCCACGGGATATAGCACTTGCCGTCCTGAGGCGCGCGTTGATTTCTTTCTCTTTCGCCTCAGGGTCGCGCTCGTTGAAGATTCTTTGGTCGAGCTAAGCTGCTCCTCGGCAGAAACGAGCTGACGAGCTGACGACAACATGCGCGTTTCGTGGCTAAGCATCCTTAGCGTGAAGAGGAAGGGAAAAGGTCGATATACGGAGTACGGAGTACATACTAACCACCGGGTAAACATGGTGTCCGAAGTTGATTTCCTGTAGTCCGTACGGAGTACTCCGTATTGGAACAATAAACCATTTCCTCAAAGCGGGCGTGGACGCAAACTTGGATGGAGAATTGGGGGGGGGGCGGACCATGAGGCTCAAAGGCGTCAAAGGCGTGGGATAATAAGTGATGACATTGGTGTTTAAAGCTTGCTTGGGTGATTTACACATGTTGTACGGAGTACGTACTCCGTATACCTAGCATCTATCATCTGTCAGATTGCCAATCCCATTCCACAAGATCGGGTCCGATGACATTCTGTACATGAAAAAGGGATAGTATTGTCCAGGTCCCAGAATTTACTCCCTGGTCTTCAGTGGAACCTGTAATTTTTGACTTGCATACGGCTCTCGAGGCGAGCGTTTAGTACTACATCATCATTGTCATCAACAACATCATTATTATTATCAATCTACGGAATACAAAGTATCGAGAGAGAGAGAGAGATAGAGAAAGCCTTGGTCCATGCTTAATTCAACGTGCTAAAGGAAGAAGTCTACCGCTATTTGTCGCAGCACAAAGTGCCAAAGAGGTTCATCTGCCCTCCATCTCCCCGGCGGAGTGGCAATTATTGGGCATCAGTACGGGGCAATACGGAGTACTTGTACAGCAACTACGTACATGTACGTAAACTGTTGCTTACCGGCCGTCTGGATACCGGACGCCGAGTTTATAGAGATCTGCTGATCAGGCACAGACAAGTGAGTGAGACATTCGCAATCTTTGCCCTCTTTAGGGAATAGGGAGGGAGAATTACGATGCTATACTCCATATATTTGGTAGCGTTGTCACTGGTCGCCGCTCAACCCGGCCTTGAGCGGAGGACTAGGGAAATGCTTGTCTCGGACCCCGATCCGCTGGCGCCAGCTAGTACATGTAGGACCGTTTGTGTGACACAAGAGACAATTCAGTACGGAGTACATGTAGTGATATGATAATGAAGGTCAAGGACCAGCCTTGGTGTGTTATATGTACTCTGTACGGAGTACTCCGTACATGTCGTTAACCAAGGGACCACACTGTGAACCCCCCCCCCCCCCTTTGGCTCTTGCTGCTGCCGACGACAACTACAAAGATGGTTACTCCGTATAATGACGATTATATAATGATTCCAAATGCGGAGTACAACAATATGGTGCAGATGCCCAACGACACTAACAAACCCAGGGGACCCCATCCAGTGGGCGATCGCGGCCGGCTTGAGGGGAAGCTCTGGTGGGCAAGAAACGTACAGAGTACCTCTTTTTTTTCTTTCTTTCTTTTCGGTATTGCAGAGCTCGAGCATAAAGTTTTATACACGAGTGGTCCTGCGACGTGAACACAACTACTGCAGACGGCAGCTGTAGTAACAGCAGTAGTAGTATATCGCGGCAAAACGGAGAAGAAAATCAACATCTTTTTTTGCGGCATTGGTACTCTTGTACCTCTGAATGCCCAACTGTGGATGTAGGCAACCCAAAGAGTGACGATCAAACGTCGACGACGTCACTTTTCCGGCTCTGCAGAGCAGAAGAAGAAGAAGCCCGTGCGAAACAAACTTTGGCACTAGAAGCCGACTTGGGCCGTCAAACTTGTTCCATGCAGAAGCGGGGAGAGAGTGTGTGAGTGTGTGTGTGTGTGTGTGTGTGTGTGTGCTAGACGAGACGATGGGCTCTTGTCAAGTTAGAAATACAACTGATTCTTTATGATACATCGGATTCCTTTGGAGTATGTGTTTTTTTTTTTGCTTTTATTAGGGCGGACATGTCGGGATGCTCACGCGACAAAAGCAAAAGAGGGTGGAGGGGAAGGCGCGGCGCGAATATTCCATACTTACTTGTGTGTGTGTGTGTGTGTGTGCTACTGCTGCTGCTACTGCTACTGTTACTGCCACTACCGACGTCCGTACATTCATTCCATAGCGACCCAACGGAGAGGTGCCCGTAAATCTTCTACAGGAAGGACCCTTGATAATTTTTTCTGGAGAACGAACCAACCAATTCCTAATCAGGAAAAAAAAAAAAAAAAAGAAAAAAGCCAAAACAAGCTCTTGCCTGACGTTTTTCTTCATCTTTTTTTTTTTCTCTTTCCAAGCTCTTGGGCCGTTGAAAGTATATCGGGACGATTGAAGAACATCGAGAAACGTTGAGAGAATCTGCTTTAACTCGGCACCGTTTTTTATCTTTTTTAGCCCTTTTTCTTTCTTATCACTTGCCCATTCTTTTCATGGACAAGGATTATTATTATCGACGAGGAAACCTCCCTCCTCCTAAAATCGTAAATGAGAGAAACTTATAACTTTTCTCTCCGGCAATTGCAATTGGCCTTTGTTTTGGCAAAATCGTGTGACACTTATTATAGCTCTCTTTCCCTCGGGGCGCAATATAGATCCTAGGTTTTCCCTATCTCCACATTTAGATCGCTCGGGGGGCCCGGGTGAGATGCATGCCAAGGACCTGCGATGGGCTGTTTGGGCGGTCGTTAGGGACAGTCCTCTCTCTCTCTCTCTCTTTCTTCCTATCTCTTCCTATCTCTCTACTCTCCTCAGATGCCCGCCCGGGCTGTACGGAGTAGTAGTACTCCGTACTCCGTGAAACCAGTCTCCTTGTTTGCCCGTTGTGATCAAGTTGTGGGCGCTCCCTCTTATTGGAGACTTGATCGATGGGGGGCGGTCTTCAGGTACATGTCATCTGTCCTTTTTATTAATCATCAGCATGCAGATACCTATTGGCTTGCGTCGATCGAGTGACGGCCAATGGATCTCTTGGCTTTTCCAACTTTCACTTTTCCAAGGTCTGTCTGCCGTGATAGTCGGCCAACAATTTGCTATGAAGCGTTCCCTTCGTATAACACTACGTTTTCTCTCTCTCTCTCTCTCTCTCTCTCTCTCTCTCTCCCAGTCAATCGGGTCCAGTCCATTATGGAGTTGGAGATGGGCAAACAAAAACCATTCGGCTAGCGCAGTATGGAATACGAATAACCACGGTCACCATGAATATCTCACTGGCGCCCCCTTCGCTTCTACAATTCGAACAAATTGCACCAAATCAATCATACAAAAACCAAGTGAGGCTGTCGCGCTTGTAAGTGGAGCTTAGGTGCGACTAGTAGTAGACGCAGGTGAGAGTACCTAATAAGGGGCGCCAGCGCGGAAAACGTCCCAAGGCCACGCGCGCCAAGCCACTTCACTCCACTGCTATTTTGACCAGAAAGTCTACTTGTATGGAGAAGGGCGTGAAGCTCTCTCCTGCTTTCGGCCACGTACGTATGTATGGCTAGCGTTTACTTGCTGCTTTGCTATGGTTTTGGAAAATAGATCTTTTTCCATCCCCCTTCCCGGCAAGGGACCATACAATACCCGACGAAAAGTAACGCTTTCACTTGCTCGTACATTATTATCATTGGTATGCTAGTTTTTTTCTTTTTTTTTTTCCCGCAGGCATTAACCGTGTCTCCTTCTCCCCGCAAGAAACGACATTATGGAGTACATAAGCCCTCCAACCGCGCAATTTGCTCCGGTGGAATCAAGATCTTTGATCTCGGTGGTTATAACGTAACTTTATATATGTGTATCCCCTCGAATCCGCTAAGACTATAGCATATAACGCGCTAGGAAAATAGAGCTTTTAATTAGCCCGTTCGAGTTAGTAAATCTATAGATAAGAAATACCTAAACCTATACCTATTTACTATAATAATAAAAATATTAATAATTATTTTTTAAATAAAGAATAATATTATAAGTACTATAATTATATTTAAATTAATATAGCTATTTATTAACCTTATTATTATAAGCTTCTTTAAGAAATTAATATTAAAATTATTATTCTTTAAGTTTTATATTTTTATAAGCTAAGTAAAATAATAATAACTTTTATTAAATAAGTTTATATTATAAAATAAATATATTAATATTTTTTTTATTTATTTTTTTTTCTTAAAATTATTTTATATTTATATTTATAAAAAATATTATTATAAATTTTTTTTTTTTAAAAATATAAAGTAATATAAACTTTTTAATTTAATTTATTTTAATATTATAATTAATAATTATTAATAAAAACTATTTTAAAGAAAAAAATCTTATATTAATATTTATTAAAAGCTTTTATGAAAGTAATAGTTATATTTTTT
The DNA here is from genome assembly GCA_003012115.1 of Trichothecium sympodiale. Lineage (NCBI taxonomy): Eukaryota > Fungi > Ascomycota > Sordariomycetes > Hypocreales > Trichothecium > Trichothecium sympodiale. The sequence goes on from PXOB01000180.1 coordinate 51,932, forward strand.
ATTAATATAAAACTAATTATTAATATTTATTAAAATATAAAATTATTATAATAAATAATAATAAATAAAATATTAATTTATTTTATTAATTTATTATTAAAAAAAATACTATATTTATTATACTTATAGCTAGGTTATTATTAGCTTTTTTTTAATTTAAAAAATTATTTTAATTTTATTATATATAATTATTAATATTAATATAAAAATATTATCTTTTTAAGCTATTTAATTAATTTAAATAAGAATAAATATATTAATATATAATCTTTTATTAAATTATATTATAAAAGATTTAAATAAATTTTATTATTTAATATTATAAATATTTTAAAATAACTTTAAAATTAAATTAATTTATTTTTATTATTAGCTTTTTTAAAATTCATAAAATATTTAAAAATATTATTATTTATATAATATATATTTATTATTTTATAGCTATAATCTTTTAAAATAACTATAAGCTTTAATAATAAGAAAAATTATTTAGAAAAATATAATATATTTAAATTAATAACTATTTTATTAAAGAAATAATAATAATTTATATTAAATTAAAATTATATTAATTTTAATATTATTTTTTTAAATTAATTAATTAATTAAATTAAAAAATTAATTATAATAATATAGTAATTATTATAGGAAATAGCTTTATTATATAATAATTTAAAATTTAAAATAAATTAAAATTAATTTTATTAAAATAATTATTATTTTAAAGCTTTTATTCTTATAGCTTATTAAATATTTATTTATAATAATATTTAAATTAATATAAAAAATATTTATTATATATATTATAATTATTTATTAATTTTATTAAAATTATATTTATAGTCTTAAATTAAATTATAAAGCTAAAGCTTATAATATACTTTTTAATAAATCTTAAAGCTTAAATATATTATAATTAAATAAATTAATATTTTATTTATTAAATTTAATATATTTTAATAATTTTATATATATTTTTTATTATAAATCTTTATATAAATTAAAATATTAGTAATTAAATATATTTTATTAATAATAATTTAAATATATATTAATTAATAATAAAAAAAGTTAGTATTAAATTGAAATTTTAAGCTTTATTTATTTCTATATTTTTTTTATATATATTTAATTTAGTAATTTATTAAAGATTTTAATATAAAATATTAAAAAAATATAAATAGTATAAAAAAAAGCTATAAAATTTAAAGTAATAAGAAAAGCTTTATTAAAAGCTTCTTAAAGCTATTATTAAAATCGTAATTAAGTTTAAGGGAAAGTATATAAATATAATTAATAAGCTACTAGCACTATATTTTATTAAGTTAAATAAAAAGGTCTTTATCTTTTAAAAATATATTAATTACTTATTAACTAGCTATAGGTATATTTAGAATAAATACTATAGTAAATTAGCTAACGGGGCTTTTTAATATAGAGGGTTAAAGTAGCTAAAGGTTCTAATGCATTATAGTTAAAAAAGCAGGTCGTGACCTCGTTATAGTCTTAGCGGATTCGAGGGGATGAAGAAGTTTCCAGGGCACCACTTGCGTCCAAGTCTATGCCAGGCTTTTTACCAACTTCCAGATTTCCCCAGACCGTCCGCCCTATTAATACTGCTAGTGCCATCCTCGCCGTTGAAAAGGATGCATAGCTGCGGCCGCTGCACACGTGCGTTACACTGTGCATTACATGAATCAGTATCCAATGCAGTCTCGTCATGTTCGACCTCTTGCAGGCGCACCTAGGGATCATGATTACGTTTAGGATGGCAGCAGGTGGACATGGCATTCTTCTCCGTCTACATAGGAAATCAGCATCGGACTTGGTAGATACCGCCCTTTTGATCCACGTCAAGGAGGTAAGTAAATAGCCCAAATATTTCCACAAACAGACCCTCCCTTCCACAAATAGGTCAGGGTAGAAGAGAGAGAAAAAGAAAGAGAGAAAAAAGAACGAGCCGTGAGTCAACATTTTGGTGGAGGCGAGCTCCCTGGCCCATGTCCCACCCCATCTGCTCACCCCATCTGCTCAAGGTGGTAACGGATACCAACCCCAGTTACCAGACAATCAGACTGCCAAAACAAAGACCGGCACCGGGGGTATCTGCATATTTCTCCTTGTACGGAGTACTGTACATATGAACTGGAGCCGACAATCCCGACAACTTTTTCCCAACCTCAAAGCAAACTCCGGACAAGGGCGGGCAAAAAAAAAAAAAAAAAAGGCTCATGAAGCCCAGCCTCGGTAGTAGAATAGTGCCTCTTCTTGACTCTTTTTGTTTTTCGAAAAGGCCAAAAGGCAAAGCAAGTCTCGGGAGTTGAAAACGTGTTTCGAGGGATCGCACCGTCCCGTTTCCGTGGATCCCACCCAAATCTCCCTCTTAACTTTCTCTCTCGCCAGCAGCATCTATCACATTCCCCCTCCCTCGACCGTAGAAAAAGTGATTGCGAACCAGCGATGATAATTTAGTTTGACAAAAAAAAAAGGCCCGAGGCTCGTAGTCTGTGCCGCTACCGTAGATAAACCCACCGCTCCAAAAATGGCCCAAATACTACCTACACTTGCATATATTTTTTCGCAGGCAGCCTCTCACAGCCTGACACGCTGGCAAACCACCCCTGGTCCTTGCCTGATTCGTCCTGATAGCTTGCACGAGGCCAAAGATGCGCTGCTGTCAAAATTTCCCATGACGGATTACCAAATAAGTCATTACGGGCGAAAGGGCTAATAGCCTTTGGCAGGTCGCTTGTGCAGACTTGGGTGTACGTAATGTCGCGAGCGAGCGAGCTGTTCCTGGTGAGACCTCACATGAAGGTGTGTGAATCCCAAAAAGTGGCCTCGTTGATAAGCCATTGGCAATGATGAAGCGGCAAAGGAGCAACAACAGCCGACCGTTCCGTGTAAGCTTATCTTTCTGGACGAAACAGTAATCTTCTATTATTCCTCCTGCGCCAGCTCACTGCGCACCCCCAAGACAATCAAATGAAACGTTATTGCATTCATTCCTCTAGCCGGGTCCCTGCACGACGAGAAACGATCGCCCTTGAGTGTTTGTTACGGTCAACGTCCTAGGCTTAGTTCCTGACAGCTGTCAGACGTCGATCTGTTTACTCTCGTCAAGCGAGATACCCGCGAAAGAAGTGGTAGCGGTATAGGAAGCAAGCTGCTTTCCACAGAGACTCCAGCCATGTTGGACAGAGTGGCTGCTTTAGTTTGAAACCAACGATGAGTGTCCTATCTATCTAACCAGCTTGAAGGATGTTTGGGAAAAGAAAAGAAAAGACTCAGGAGTCTGTTGTAGTTTATTTGATTTCATAAAACGAAGAAAAATAAAATATGATACACACATTGTCCGATAAAGATGTAGCCGTTATTCAATTTCCAATGCTCCCTTCTACCGTCAGAATCATCAGTTCATTTCTTCCGAACGTCTCATGCATCTGCTCCAAAGTGATGCCCGCTCCAAAATGATGCCCAGCCCGTTCGATATATAAAATGCATCATAAAGACGAAATTTGCGAAGGCTTCACTCTTGGTGGCCGTCAATGTACGTAATTAACATCCAAGCGTAAATTTTGACTGGGGCACCAGTTGAATCTGAGAGCATGACCAAGCCTCTACTCTGGGATAGGCGTGGCCTCTGCCGTTTCCTTCTTACCCCAGCTCCATCCAGTCATCCAGCTCTGGCGCTTGTTTTTCTCCTCTTTGATGGCATCAGGGTTTTCCTGTACCAACCTCAGGGGGCGAGGCTTCCCGCCAGTAAAAGTGGTTTGCTTATCGCTATGAGACCTTGGTGGCGACTGCGATGGGGGTGTCGAAAGCTCGCCAGACTCGCCGCTCAGGCTTGATGTTTCGCTGCGCATGCCTGGAAAGTTGCCCGATGAAGCAGCATGTGACGAGCTTGGTACTCTGGACGATTGCCCTGAGAAGCTTGAGCGACTGAAGAAAGTTTGCGAGTGTCGCGGGTTAGTCAAAGATGGAGAAGCAGGACCGTCAGGGCCCCGATACATCTGGCCAACCAACGATGCTGCCCCCGTGTACTGGTCACTCTGAGGTCGGGACCGCCGTGTGCTCGTCGACCTTGAGAGGTTTCCGATGGGAATACTTGGTGCCTTGTCGGGGTCAGAATGGTCTGAGACCGTGCTGCTGGACATGGGCATGATCGAAACGGGTCGCTGGCGCGGCTTCGCCGGCCCCTGAGCAGCTGTTTTGGCCCTCTGTAGCACAGATTGTCCACTAGCCTGCGGCGGTTGGCTATCTTCTGGGGGCGGCGGCAAGTCCTTATTCGTGTCCAAAGGCATCTTCATATCGCCCGACTGATCGAGAATGGACTCAAAGTCCTGGTGTTGCAGCAGACGCTCGATGATCTTGTTAATATACAGCGTGAGCGCCTTGTTCTGCTCTTTCATAGACTTGAGTTCAGCCTCTAGGCGGCGGTCACCCTCGCCATCTGCTTCAGCAACTTCGGACAGCTCATCAGCAAGGCTAGATCCCCCGGCCTTCCCCTCTAGAGCATTGAGAGCATCTTGGTTCGAGTTTGAACCCATGTAGCTAAAGTCGTTTTGCCCAAAGTCGCCCTTGAGCGTCTTCTCCTGCAGAAGCAATTGGTAACTCTCGTTATCCTCCATTAAGCGGGCATTGGCCATGCGAGTCTCCATCAGCTGACGCTCAACCTCCTGTAGCCGGCCACCACCCTGGTTCTCCGACTCGACAAGCTTGATCTGTGCCTCGGCCAACTCGAGACGTAAGGATTCAATAAGCTTATCCTTCTGCAGGATGAGCTTGGAACTGTTGCGCGAGTCGCTGCGCTGCAACGACGAAGGTGGTGCGAAGCTATTTCCGTCAAGCGAGGGAGATGAGTTTCCTGAGCAATTGCGGTCAGTATAGATGTTTCAGAGGGGGGATGTCCTTGAATTATATGGCTTACCGTGCCTTCCCAGGCGGCCCTCATCGTCGGGGTTGTTTCTCTGCGCCAGGCTGTCCTTGAGCCGCTGAATGACTGCCTGCATCTCCTCCTCTCTGTTGGCCATCTCCTCCTTCTCCTTGAGAATGGCGCTGCGCTCCGCCTCGTAGATGGATTCCATCTCTCGGATCTGTCGCGTGGCCTCACGCTTCTCGTTCTTGAGGGTTTCGATGAGCTCTTCGTGTTCATGTGACTTCTCTTCTAGCGCTGCCGAATCCTTCACAGCCTCCCCAAGCTTGGACTGGACGACGTCAAGCTGCTTCTTGTATTGCTCCGACAGCTTCTCTTCTAGCTCGAGACGTTTCTGCAAATCTTCGATGGTTGATGCAGCCTCTGCTCGGGCATCAACCTCGGCGTTGCTCATGGTGTCGCGGCGGGCGATGGCTGCGCGGGCTGACACGGGAGTTCCGTTGCGAAGAGACCGACTACGAGTGTGACCGCTACTCACGGAGGCCGAGGGACGGTGCTGGGAAGAGTTGCGAGAAGGCGACTGGCTCGGAGAAGTGTGAGCCCCAGGAGTCGTAGATACTCGCCCGACGCCATCGGCAGGCGGTTTCTTGGGAGGAGCCGACATGTTGCTAGCGGTAACGAGAGCGCAGGTGAAACAAGTAACGTGCAGCGACTCTAGACGGTAAACAAAAGCAGGAACGTAGAAGACCCAAAGAATGCGCCCGTAGCGATACCGTAAGTTATTATGCCAAAGTCTTGATCCGTGCTGAAATAGGAGGTTCTCCGGGGGGGGGGCTGGCCTAGGATGCGGTGTTGGATGTCAACAAAATCTGGATCTGGTTCAGGGGACTGACTGGCAGTCCAAAGGACGGACGCTGCGTTTAGGTACCTTATCCCCATGTCCCTCCACCGCATGGACGGGTTGGAAGAGGGAGGTGTACCCACATGGGCCATGACCCGTCCCGGCAAGGCAACCAACCCCTTCAACCCTTTAACTTTGAAACCAAGGGTGTAATCGGTGTAATCCCCATCGCGACACCGCTGAACGCAAGCGCCACTTTCAGTGATTCGCCTACGTTATTAGTCTCAGCTGTCATTATATATGCAATGATGGAAGTCACGTGTTATCCTACAATTTACTTATTCATCGTCGAGTTGATTGTGAAAAAAGTTAACAACTTCTCTCGTATGTCAACTTTCTTTCTCGGCTTGCCTCTTGTTAGATTCTTTCCCCCGCGAACTGGCTGGCTGATCTTCACCCCAATCCACACCTCCTCCATACGTCTACCAAGACACGTGCCAGACAAGTGACCAGCTGCGATGCAACAAGTCGTTAAATCTAGCAAGACATAACCCCATCGCTCCTAGGATTGGCCACAGCTCGTTGTGAACCCCCGTCGCCAATGTGCGGCCACGGGGTCTATGTCGGTGCTAGGTGCAGCATAACTGAACATTCTGAGCGGTGGGCGTTCAACAGGCACGCAATGCACTCTCATCACGCATTGCATGTCATCTACGCTACAAGACCGCCAGTCAAATTGGAGGAGCGGACACTATATCTAGACAAAAGCCTCGCAATACACTTCATGAATGAAATGGATAAGGCTGTGGCCTAACTTGACCTCGCAGTGGAGCTCTCAGGCACTGGACACCATCTACTCCGTACTTGTACATGCACACTTGCCAAGCATCAAACAATCTTACAGAGATACCACACTGTCACAGTCACCTTGTCTTTCTTCGTCAGTGGCGTTCTTTTGAGCTGACAGAAGTCTCTTTGGATGTTGCAGCTCTTGATCTCTCCTCCCAGCAGGCCGAAGCGGAAGTGGTGCCGGACGGGGCTCCTCGGGTAGTCCGAGCTGAATAACCCCGTCTATGCCAATGAATTGCCGGATGAAGGCCTTGGGAGGTTGAGCAGCCGCCCTGACACACTTCCACCGGTTCAAGCATACTTGTACAGGTTGACTACGAAAAGGGGGAAATCCCACATGCCGACCGCACGGAGTATTCTAAACACAAGTCCCAAGGAAGAGAGTATCAATCGAGGGCCATAATCGGGACAAGCAAATTCATAATCGGGACAAGCGTTAGTCCTAATTTAGAAAGAGTCCCCATATAATTTATAAGAATACGTCTACAAGTACGCTAAGAATCTCGCGTGTCTTAACGAGTTGAAGCTATCACGAGCAGTAGTCGTGCCCTCGTAGCCGCGGTCAGTAGGTTAGAGCAGAATGCGTTCTCTCGCTAGAGGCTGCCGTTAATGCAGCAGCTATAGCCTCGAGCAGCGCGCAGCAGTCGTGCCTTAAGCAATACGTAGCAGCTGCTGCGGTAACGAAAGGTAAGGGATTAGGGGCTGAATGATTCCTTATGAAAATTATATGGGGACTTCCAACTAGCGCTTGTCCCGATTATGAATTTGCTTGTCCCGATTATGGCCCTCGTATCAATCCCCAGACAATTCACTCTACAAGATTACGACCAAAGCTAATAGTAACAGGGAACAAAGATCATGAGCTTTTATTCTTTTCCATTGAGAGGACTGGCTCCCGTGATTGCTGGGGCACTTTTTTCATTGCCACAACCACGGAAACATCAGAGATGGACTTGCACAGCCTTCAAGAATATAAAATATCACATTGAATTGGTATACCCTCAACTGCCCGTGACCCGTTGTATCCCCAACGCCTTTGAATGCAATTTTTATTTTTCCTTGGTCCGCTTAAGCCTGCTGGTCGCTGAGGATGTCGGAGTCACCGGCGTCAAGGATGGCAAGGGTGCCGCAGCGGAAGAGGCGACCGCAAGCAGTTCCCAACTCGATCTACAAGGCGGTAAAGTTAGCAAAGTTGTACCCTCCAGTGTCACAATGGACCCCTTCTCTGGGCAAGTCGCGAGATTATTCTCGGTCATAGCACGGCGAAGCTACGCTGGGTGCGCGCCAAACGCCATCACAAATTTCCCAGCGTACTGTCGCCCCCCCTGATACTATCATTCGACGCTGCCAATCTTGGATTATGCAGGAATCGATTGCTGTGACAGCTATACAGGGGACGTCGGCCATCCAAGGATGGGCTTCGGGGGTTGAGGGGAACCTCTTGTTGGGAAAGCAGTCTTTCAAAAACTTACGTTGTTGCCGCTGAAGTGGTGAATAGGAGCCTTGGAAAGCATAGAGTAGTACTCGAGCTCACTCTTGCGGAGAGGAGGGGTGTTGCCAGCAATGATGATCAGCTTGGCCTTGCCGGAGCGGAGAGACTTGAGAGTGCTCTTGTAGCCGAGAGTGACTGCATGTTGTTAGAGTTCTGGCTTCCCTGATGAATCAGAAGAGAAATGAAGAGCGGTTTAGGAGGAGATCTGGCCAACTGCCACCAAAGCAACATAACCATCTCTTTCCCAACTCCGAAACTTCATGATTCGTGGACGTACCCTTGCCGGACTTCATGACAAGAGCCAGCTTGGAGTTGATGCTGTTGGCATCCTTCTTGTTCTTCTTGGTAGGGGCCATTGCTGCGGTTGGGGATCTGACGACTGGACGACTTCTTAGAACTTGGGCGGCTTGAGTTGAGTGCTGGTCAAACTGAAAAGCTTCGAAAAGTTCGCGCCTTTTCCGTTCAACGTTGTGGTTAGTTTGCTAGACTCAAAAATCACAAGTTTAAGCGGGGCAGGGCAAGCCAATGTGCGGCCAATCACAGCTCACTCACGCATAACGTAGCCCTAAGTGGGCCAACCACCAAAAATGGACTGGACCACGGGATGACTCTTTGCCTGCTTTGAAATCAAGGTAGGCCGTGCAATTGGTGAAAGAGGTAACCGGGATCTTTTTGACGGAACTCATCCTCCCCCGAACATCATCACCAACACTTAGTAGCAAACCCGTCGAATACCGTCAAAATGGCTCGTCGTCCCGCCCGTTGCTACCGTTACTGCAAGAACAAGGTGAGTTGGATACATGGACTATCCTGGTCTTCGAAATGGGGTTGAGTTTGATGCTGGGAGGGCGAATTTTGGTTACAAATCGACATTGCCATGCTGCGAGGAAGGATGCTCACAGACATGACGGACGATGCAAATGATCATGGATAGCCTAGCTAACATGTCCATCTTCTAGCCGTACCCCAAGTCGCGCTTCAACCGTGGTGTGCCCGACCCCAAGATTCGCATCTTCGATCTTGGCCGCAAGCGTGCCAATGTCGACGACTTCCCCCTCTGCATCCACCTTGTCTCCAACGAGTATGAGCAGCTGAGCTCCGAGGCCCTCGAGGCCGCCCGTATTTGCGCCAACAAGTACCTCGTCAAGAACACCGGCAAGGAGGGTTTCCATCTTCGTGTCCGCGCCCACCCCTTCCACGTCGTCCGTATCAACAAGATGTTGTCTTGCGCCGGTGCCGATAGACTGCAGACTGGTATGCGTGGTGCCTGGGGTAAGCCCAACGGTACCGTTGCCCGTGTCAACATTGGCCAGATCATCATGTCTCTCCGCACTCGTGACTCCAGTACGTCAAATCCATCACATAAACGCAATTACATCATAGCTGACTGATTTCTTAGACCGTGCTTTCGCTCTTGAGGCTCTCCGCCGCTCCCAGTACAAGTTCCCCGGTCGCCAAAAGATCATTATCTCCAAGAACTGGGGTTTCACTCCTCTCCGCCGCGACGAGTACCTCGAGCGCAAGGCTGCCGGCCGTGTCAAGGTCGATGGTGCTTACGTTCAGTTCCTCTCCAACCACGGTGACCTTCGCCAGAACATGCGTCGTTTCCCCGACGCTTTCTCGTCTGAGGCTTAAGCGGTTGGTCTATTAGGAATGAATTCTGGTACGGGTATGGCGTCAAAGAGATATGTCAAATAGAGCCCCTCTCTAGAGAGAGTGTTGATTCGGCAATGAAATCATCATGTTTTCATCATGTTTCCAAATTGCATTTTTTCGCCCGGAATATTTTATGCAAATACCATGTGCTATTACCTGCGTATGTCTATGCTAGGGCATGCGAACGCTACTGGTACAATGTGCGAACCTATCGTGGCCTTGGCCCTATCAATGAATTATCCTTGACACCGCCATTTGTATTAGCCAGTCGCTATGTCTGTGCCTCCAGGTGGGATCCAATTGTAAGCTGATATGCATGCAGGCTGAGCCATGAACCATAGATGGTGAGTGCTGTTTTGCAGTGGATTGTCCTGTCACGGGTACGTGCATGACAACTACATCTACGTGGTTATGATGCCAGTGGTGGCTTTGTACATTGTACTTGGTAGTACGAAATACGCATTACCTGAAATTTATCCTCGTGACCCTCATGACGCCTCCGAACAATCTTGTTGAGTGCCCTGGCCGATCTGGTGACGCAGCCCAAAACGTGATCGCGCCAGCGTTGCACCGCACACCCTCCCGTCCCTCATACGATTCTGTTTTAAGGAACAGATCATGCTCAAGGGGGACCCGAAGCTCGTACCTGCATGACGGCAGTGGTGCATCGCATGTACCTACATATAGTCGGAGCCCTTTACGCTCTACGCTCCGGGAGTCTCAGGCGTTTCATCCGTAGACAAAAGCCATCATTAGAGATGTATGAGGTTCTCTCTAGACTACCGCATCGCCTTGATCTAAGCAGCCAACCGCACTACGTTGCTTTGTCCACGAAAATTTGCTCCTGTCAGCCAGCTTTTGGGGGGGGGGGGTTCTTTGACAAGTGCATAAATGCTACTGTACGCGAGGATGATCCGTGCTCTTCTAAAGAGTAGATGGGCCAGAAACAATACACCGCTCATGATGGAGGAATATACGCAATCCTATCTGCGAGGTGTTTTCCTACCATAGCATAAAAGATCTTCTTCTCAGGGACCTCTTGGCAGCGGAAAAGTTGCGGCTCAAGGGCAAAAGCGGCTGTGGCTCGCCATGTTGATTGAGCAGTTATCATACGTTAAGACAGTGGGGATCTGCTGAGACTGTCTGGAGCTTGGCCCGGCTGATGCGGTATGTCTTTCAATACCCAACCAGCCAAAAGGCGGCGGTCCAGTCCCTAACATGCTAGCTAGTCCCTGCAGGTTGCCTTATCTAGCAAATGATAGGGACAAACTAACAGACGCCAGCGCAGCAGTGGCCAGTGAACTTGTTAGGTGAGAGAGGCGTGGATATCCTCACTGCATTCCTTATCGTACAGCATGCTGGTTCGGAGGCGCGGAGCATACAAGCAAGTACAAGCGAGTGATGGCCTGTTTTTAGGCCTCCCCTATGCTAGTGAGGAGTTGCTACCTATCAACGGGAGGTGCTGGCTGCGCGGTCTTTGGTGTGGACGAGTTGTGTTGCAGTGCGGTCTCCATGGACAGAAGAACCCGACCCCACTGCAGATCATCTGTGACCAGTTGGTCCCTTGTTCCAGCATAGATGACGCGAGTGGGAGCGTAAGTGACATCCAATTCAGCCAGCCTCTGGGATTCGTTGGGACGAAAACGCTCCTCTTCTTTTTTTGCCCTTTTTTTTACTCTTCTTTAGATTCATAGAAAACAGCTCAATCTTAAAACCGCATTTTCTAGAATTTCATCACTCAAACCTCGATTCGATTCTTCAAGACGAGCCTTGTTTCTTCCTCCATCCACCTCTCAGAGCGGTGAAAGTGGAGGTCCCACTTAGATACAGCTACAAGTTGTTTATCGGCTACCAACCTTTCCTAATCAGCCCGCATCATCCATTACATCAAGTATCGGAAGCGTGTCGCCTGCCTCGACACGGCTTTCTAACAACAATCAACCATGGCACTTCATCAACCGACGAGGCAGACGATGCAGCGGGTCACTCGACCTACTGCTGATGACAGGCTTGAACCCGTACCACCACAGCCTGCCCAGCAAGACCAGCCCCTCGATCAGTCTCAAACATGGGTGCTCTTCTCTCCTGCAACGGAGACGAGCGCTTCTGCCATCAGCGGCGCGACTCCATCGATCCAGACCCCTGGTCGCTCGAGGCAGAGTGATCTCGGTAGTCTACAGACCCGCCCTAGATCAGAGCAGCTATACGCCACAGCTTCCGCCATCGACGAGGATGAGAATGGCGAAGATGACGCTGAGCTAGATAGTCTAGACAGCCATCTCCCATCTTTCCGCTCGCTACCAGTGGTGCATGCTTCAGCCCACCATAATGGCCAGCCTCCCACTACCGTGCTCCCAGGTCATGACGGCCTGGGATCATTCCATGTCGACAATCCGATATCGGGGGCGGACGCTCAAGAGCATCTTTATCAATTCGAGAAGTTCAACCCTCAGCGAACCAAGCGGCGCCAAGAATCTCTTGAGCGAGGCCAAGTTGAATTGGAAAGCGAGCACGTACAAGAGGCAGAGAAGCGCGAGAGAATCGAGGCTTGGCGCTTAGAGCACAGCCGAGTTCTCTTGGAAGAGATCCAGCGCGAGACAAGGAGGAGGCGGCGCTCACAAGCGTCCTTGAAGCATGTTCAGAACCTACAAACCTCTAGCGACGGTTCCCTCTCTCCAGCAGACATCGAAACTGATCAGATGTCCTGGCACGATGAGGAGGCCATAGTGTCCGAGGAAGATTCTCCAGGCCCGCTCGCCAAGTTGACTCAGCGAGTCATCAAGGATCTTCTGGGGATCGATAATCGCCTTCTATCAATTCTCATGGGCGAGACCATGCCCGATGATGATGACCTATCAAGTACTCCTCGTGCCTCTCATATTGTAGACCAAACAGCATCTCAGGACTCAGACCCTTGGCAGGTCCAGATCCTAGAGAAGGTGTCCATGGAGCTTGGCATGCTGGTCAACCGCCTGTCACACCACCCTGGTGCTTTTTCCGCCTACTCGAGAATGCAACAAATGCCTCTGCCTTATGCTGGATTACCGGTGATCCCAGAGTCTAGCGCGACGCCAGCTCCCAACGTTACAGCTCCCTCTCAGCCGGAGAGACAGTCACAGCCAGAGTTTCAACCATCAAGTCGAGCAATCGATATCCCGAGCCGTCATTCGCCCCATCCTTCCAGCGAAGATGTCAACATGAGCAGTACATTTACAAAGGATGAGTGGGAACAAGATCTTGATGTCAACCTCGTGTTTAGGTACATCAAGTCACGCTTCACATCTCGATCCAATAATATGCCCTCATCCAGCAACGCGCACCTAGCTACATCAAGCACGCAGGATACAGCGGCAAAAGCTGCCCGTGTAAGGCAACACCATCCACTCATCTCGCGAACCCGTCCGCCTATTGAACGCCGGACGTTCAAGGCGACTACCCCGAGTAGTCCTGTGGCGCTGCGGCATCATGGAAGCTGCGCCAGTCAGAGCTCGAGGCGGTCGGCCCGAAGGAGTAGTGTTTCGTCGAGGCATTACTGGGACATTGGCGGATCTCTAGGGACTGGTTCCGTAATTACTCCCAACGGCCCCATGGGAAGCTGGGGGGAGGTGTGAGGGTAAAGACTGGGGTCGTAACAATCCTCCACCTCTGTGTATTATCACCAACTTCTTTGTTATATCATCAACAACATCATACAAAGCCATAATTCGGAGTTTAGCGTGGAAATTTGGGAAGAATCTAGACGCAGTAATTGATTTAACCTGTCCGTTCAAATTTTCGTGCAAATGCCGCCAAAAATGTGACATATCAGTCAGATTGGCTGAGTGAGTGACTGATCGGTTCAAGAAAGTGCATTATCGCCGAATCACTACTATAGTAGGTGGCAATTACAGATAGGCGCTTAAGGGCCGGACTTCATTACGTGGATGCCATTCACGAACAGATGTACTACCAGATGAAGAGGGTAGACCCGAGAAGGGTCCAGCAAACCCTTCCAACCATTTCCGCGAGGCGATATAATCTTAGCCATCGAACATCGTCGCCTCATTTTTGCTCGTTTGAATTGAACAGGAGGGGCGTGAATACTGGCTCGAGCGCCCTTGACGTGACGCAAAGGGTCCCCCATGATTCGTGCTTGGCCGCAAGAAAAGTCTTGTGATTCGTCAATGGCTTTGTGATTACGTCGATGGGAGCGAGGAGTCATAGGAATAAGAAGCATTGGGGGGTGGTGGAGTTGATTGAAATCCCATCTCACAAAGGTGATCCTCACGTTGAGTCAAAGGACCCCCGGGAGCAGCTTGTAAGTCTACAGAGGGTGTAGGTACGGTACTCCGTACATTATGTTGTAGATCTTGGCCGCTTGGGGTCTAAATATTATCGACCGTATCTATCTGTATTTCCGGGCAAGTTTGGACCAGTGTGCTCCGTATCTTGTCCATTACTAAATACTACGTTGTAGCGTGGGAAAGTCCGATTGATACGTGATGATTGCTCTTTGTGTCGTCATCAATCGCTTGCTTTCTTTTCTCGCTGAAGCTGGCTTCTCGAGCAAGACGCCATCTGTTCTGAACATATAAGGAAACTACAAGTAAGTAACCGTGGTAGTCAATTTGGTGAAGATCCATCCATTGGCAGAGGGAGGCGTTAGAAGGAAGTGGAGGGGCGGGCAGCAGCACTGAGACTCGCTAATGTGGGGTTACCGGAACGCCAACGGGACGACCCTACTGGCTAACAACGTGAAGAGGCGCACCGCGTAAAGTACCTATTTATCTGTCCGGAGCAGTTACAATAGGTATCTGGTCATGTTTCGTCCTACGAATGGAACCAGACGTCGTTTTCCATCGGTGATATCCCCTTACGAATACGATTGAAGTACCCGGAACAGGCCTCTACCTTGAAGCTTTGAAATGATATGCGAGAAAAAGCGAAAATAGGGAAAATGGTAGATGGAGCGCTACTACCTAAGCAAGTGACGTGGAGCACGTTCACGGCCAACGCGTCCTGCAACGTAGAAGATGTCTTGCCTTTCACAACAACCCATGATCAAACCCCCATGCGTAAGTCTATCAAGCGCCATCTATGATACGTCGGGCATTCATATCAAAGGGTGTATTGGAGAGACCACTGCAGTGGGCCTTCGTGCATACATACTTAGCAGGTATGTATGTATGTTATCTTTCTGGGGGTGGGCTCGGAGGAGGAAGGGCTCATGGACCACTGGCGTCTCTCCACCCCGTCTTCCTACCTTGGGTACCACACAGCGCCAGTATCGCCCGCCGCAGCCTCACCTGCAGGTCCTCGCGAGTCCACAACCGTCCCTCCATCTACCGTCACTTTGTCACTTTTTGGAGCTTCATACAGCATCTTAGCCCCTGTCTCTTTTTATTCCCTCTCTCAATATTTTCGTGAGGCGCGCCAAATTTTTGTATTTAACCTCGCCAGTCCCCGTCCCCTCGACCTCGCGCAACTTCTCCTCGACATGATTTCTCGGTCAGTCCAACCGCCCGGCTCGACACAACTCGAGTCCTACCCACGTCGCCATTTCTGTTACATTGCTGTACTAACACTGCATCATCCAGCGCGACGCATTAACTTGCAGCATCTTGTTGCTTGCGTTCATTCCACGACGCGTAACAATCGAACGACCGGCGCCCTCACACCTCTACATCCCCATCGAAAAATATTCGCTACCAACACTCTGCATGAAATGAAATTGCGAAGCCATCCCCATGGCGACTAACCCGTTCGACACTCCATACTCAGGTGCCAACATCTTCGACATCCACAGTGATGCCGCGCCCGCTCCAAGGACCAATGCTCCCCGTCTCCCCACCGGATCCTGCAACTTCGTCGACCTGGGACCTGGCGCCAACGGAGCAAGATGCGGCTGCCGTCGCTTCTGGATACGGTCCGCCGTTGGTAGCCCAACCATAGATGGCGCTGGATGGTGCATGTGTAATCACCATGCCTGTTTCCATGACCGTGGAGACCAGGATGAGGTGGACGGTCGCGCCAGCGGTCAGGAGAATGAACGTCCCAAGACAGGCCGAGAGCCTCTAAGCCCGATGATGGCTCTCTACTCCCGGAGTCCTACCCCCATGCCTGGACAGCCCCTGCCGAGCGTGGCTAAGGATGACGCCCTTTCCTTTCTTAACTGGAATCCAGGACCTGCTTTTGATTATGCTGTGCCGGCACCCGCCCCGGTTACTCAACCTCCTGGATCACTGCCGGATACTTTACCCTGGGACGCTTCATGTCAAACTGTTCCGAACACTGATAGACTCCATCCTCCTTCCCAAGGCCTGATTTCCCAAACGGCTTCTACCACATCATCTGTCCAGGCCAGGTATCTGCGACCCTTTGGTGGCAGAGGCCTCAACACGCTCACCAGCGCTAAACCCCAGGCTCCTTCGCCACTGCGGACAGGCCAACTACTACGGCCACAAGATCGAAGGGTGGATTCTTTTGTACACATGTCTCAAGATCAAGTAAGCTTAGGTCAAGAAGGGACCCAGCAAGAGCCCCGGGCCGTAGCCATGGAGAACACGGTCACCCGAGAGAGCTTTAAGAACCTGACGGACACCGTCTCTGGACATGAACAACGCTTGGATAGACTAGAGACTGTTTCTTTCTCTGCTGCCGGTCATGAGGATTGCCATGAGAAGCATGACCATATCGATCTAAGAGTCACGGACCTGGAAACAAGAATGGATGAGATTGAGAAACAAGGTAAATCAGATCGCAATGACGACGCTGCTACCCAAAGCGTCGCCTCTTTCTCGACCTCGGGCACTGGCCGTGCTATTCACTCTCAAGAGCTGCTATACAGCCAACTTCAGTCACTCCAGGCCCAGATCACAACCTTACAGTCAGCCATCCCCTCTCACAACCACGCATGGGAGGTTGAAGTCGTTTTCCTCCCATTCCCTCTAAAGAAGGTATGGCAGGGAATTAACAGCTTCAAGTCAGAACCGAACATGGGCAGTGACGACTGGACACAGCTCCCAATGACCTACAGCACTGCCACTCTACGCTCACAGTCTCCTTTCATGGGTGACTGGGCGTCTCCAGATCATGATGCGGAGTGGCTCTTACCGCGAGCTTGCGGTGATAAAAGCATTACCGACAAGCGCCTGCGCAGCCGTGGTCTCGTCAAGACTATATCTGTCAAGGGTCCTGATGCCAGGAGCGTGCAGCTTGCCATGCATGCCGCTTTTGGCAGCGTTCTTCGGGAGATGGGACTGGAAGCCCCGCCGGCCCAGCATCAAGGCGATCCTCGCCTCTCCAGGTTCCTCGGACTACAATCCTCCTGGGTACCACTGCGCAAGATCCATAAAGATTCCCGCTTGCGATTCCTGAGTCCTGGCGAGATGCTATCCCCCGCCATGTGGGACATCCAGTTTCTCAACTCTATCATGATGAGATCTTCTGAACCTAGACTGTTCATCACTCATCCTAATGCATATCTTCAAGACATGCAGGCCTACGAAACAGGGTGGACATGGCAAAAGGTGCGCGAGATGGCAAGAATATATCCCGATGTCACCGAGTCCCAAAAAAACCCGGAAGGAGATGCGCTTGAGGAGTGCTGGGCATGGGCTGAGAACCTGGATGAGAGCCCTAACGCCAATCCATCGATGAATCTGCGCCAACAGCGCGTACGCTCAGCATCACCACATCCGCAGCTCATTGCCACTGCTGGCCAGACTTGGAGATCCTCTAGTCCCACTGTTGTTGCTACAGGCCATCAGCCCTCTATCTTGAAGGCTCGCCGAGGCTCGCGACCACCCCACCTTCGGACAGACTCCATCTCTTCTGCTCTCCCCGTAGCTTATACTCCTGCAATCGGCAGGCGTCGTGTCTCTTCGAATGGCCAGAGTCGGCGCTCTTCGCCCAGCGTCAGAAATGTTTCCCAATATGCGGTCATAAAGCGCCGTCGAACAAGGTCTCCGAGTCATACTCGTTTCACACCCAGATGGACAACCTCGCCCAGCCCCATGCCAATGAATATTAGTGAGAGGCATGCGGTTCGCGGCACCACGCCACTTGCCTACGCCACGCCCTACAGCAATGACCCTGGGCCGCCCCAAGATACGCGCTCTTTACGAGAAGGAAGCGCAGCACCTATGATGTACGAGTACCATGTTGAAGATGATGACGAAATGGACGACAGTTACTATGAGGACGTAGAGGTCTACGAGAGCACTTCCGAAGAGGCCCCGGAAGAGAGGGCAAGCCTCCGCGGTCCCAGCACCGTGACTCATGTCCAGCCTCACATAAGTCATGACTCAAATCACGCACAGCTGCCCGAGGATGAGCCTTGGCCAGGCATCGAGGATCAGGAGCAGCTCTCAGACGGGGAGAACATTGATCCCTCGAGCCTGCCACCGGATCAGCAAAGCAACGTCAGCAGCCAGCCTTCAGAGTACCCCAGCACCCAACGCCGCTGGCCCAATGACGAGGCGGGGTTCCAGATACATGAGGATGAGTGACGAGAGTATGAGGCCTGTCTTACGTTTTTGATTAAGCGAGAAAAGGAGCAGATGTGCAGGCAAAGTGTTGGTGACCTGTTTCTTGGCCATCTTGTATCATCGTATATATCTCCCATCTTGGACATATTTTCTGTCATTTTAGCAAACGGCGTTTATGGATGTTTGAAGAGATTTGAAGAGAGCACGATCGGCGTTACATTTTAGAGAGCAGCCGGCGTTCAGGGCCTTTTAGTAAGAAGGGAGGGGGGGTTGAAGTGTGATTTGATATACTTCGCTTGCCAAGAGTTGGACTTTGTTAATGTGTAAAATTGGGCGTAACCCAGCTTCATCATCACTGTACATGAATACAAATCGTTCTCGCGTTCAAGTCTTATTATTGCACGCGCGCATAGCTTCGTCATCCACCGAAATAGAAGCGGAAAGCTTATAGCAGTGTTTGTCTATCGGCTACTTTGTATAGTCCATCCATTAGAGCATCATTCAAGCAGGGGTACAAGCACTCACGCGGGGAAGTTGACACGAAGAGAGTCCTTATCATGTTTGTTTCTGGTTTCCATTTTTTGTTTGTTGATGTGGCTTTTTTTGGGGGAAAACAAGGATGCCAAAAAGAAGTGCCGTCCGTCTATATTCTATAGTGATTCTGGTTACGTAGTGTACAGGAGGGTATCAAACGCCAGAAAAAAAAAGAAAGAAAAAAAAGAAAAATCAAAGGCGTCAACTAGACTCCAGTCCCAGCCTAATCCCCCCCCCCCCCCCCCC